>CM024755.1:89621018-89812810 GCA_014218235.1 Colocasia esculenta
GCAACATTAAATCCATATGACAATGAGGTTTTGATGAGATGTGATTTTAAGCAATTTTTGGTTATTCAAAGTCCTTATTTTTCTTTTTGTGTTCATGCTTGTCAAAGACCTTTAAATAAAAACTCAGTCACAATTGATGGTTGTACTTCACAAGTACAATGTTACTTGAAGTAAGTTAGTTGCTTGTGCATAGAGAAGGTCAAGCAACTTGACAAGCATTCATACATTCACATTCACATAACAATTTTCAATCACATTGAATTGAAGACACAAATGAGAAATTCATTCAAGCTAAGCAAAAAGCATTTCATTTCATTCAAGAGAAACATTACAATCTTTCCAAAAGTATTACAATCATTTCTTGTTCTCTTTCTTTCTTCTCCCCCTTTGACATCATAAAAAAAATATACATTATGAAGAAGGTGGAGGAGGAGGAAGTAAGATTTGCTCAATGTCTGACAGTCTTTTCTCCATGAAAGTCAAGCTGGACTTGATTTGATCTTGAATGGTTGTGAGTTTTGTGTGCAAGTAATGTTCCATTCTATCTGAATTTTCTATCAAAGTAGCTTGAATTCTGGCTAGATCAGCTGATATGGGTTGTGAAGAGGAAGATGATCCAGCTGACCAACCAGGCCTTTGCATGATCTTGAATTCCTTTGTCAAATCAGTGATTTGGTTGTCAATGTGTGCATTGAAATTCCTCATGCTCTCCAAATCATCCACAAAATGAGCAAAAGACAGTCTAGTGCTGGTGATCTCATGTAATGTCTGCTTGGTGTTGAAGACATCAGCTTGGGAATTTGCCAAAATTCCCTGAAGAACTGTCTCCAACTTTTGCTGGTGCTCCTTCAGCTGAATTGAAGCATCTGCCATTGTACCAATTAATCTGTTGAATCTTTGAGCTGCATAGTCTGAGGCAGCTTTTTGCTCTATGAACTTGGCAGACACAGTGTTCTCCAACCGTTGAATCCTCAACTCAAAAGCTTGTGACATGGTTTGAATAGAGGTGTTCAAGGTTTCAAATTTGTCATTTAAAAAGGAGAACAACTCTGGTGGAACAGAAGGTCCACCAGAGGATGTGGATGCTTGAAATGTGGGTTGTGGAGAGGAATGTTGAAACTGAGGTGAGAGTGGGGCATGAAATGGAATGTCACCTTCAGTTGAGACTTGAGGCTGATCCTCATTCAAAGGAGGCTGATCCTCTTGACCTTGGGGCTGGTCCCCTTGAGCTTGAGGCTGTTCCTCTTGACCCTGGGGCTGGTCCCCTTGACCTTGAGGCTGTTCCTCTTCACCCTGGGGCTGGTCCCCTTGATCTTGAGGCTGTTCCTCTTGAGCTTGAGGGGCCTCAACTACAACTGGCCCTCTCCTAACTTGAGTACCCTCCAGTCTAAATCCCATGAATTTCTGAATATTCTTAAAGGTGTAGATGTTGGATTTAGGGATAGACTGGGATTTCTCATTATCTAAAGGCACACCAAAGTGCTGGAACACTGAAGTCAGGTGTGCAGCATATGGAAGAGATCTCTTGAGGTCTTTCCTGGTTGTTTCAGATATAATTTGATACAATATTACATGGAGATTGATTTTGATGTCTTTTACCATGCAATAGAGAATGAACCTCTGTATATCTGTTAGCCTGTCCCTTCCACCACCTTGAGGGGTAATTATTGTGGTCAACATATGGTGGATGACCCTCAACACAGGGGGAAATGTGTTTGTGTTGAATTTGGTGACAAAGGTTTGTTTGGGATCAGATTTATCAGCAGGAAGGCCTGTCATGATGGTATAAGCTTCATGAAGATCAAATTCGAAATTATGATAATCTGCCCCTTCATCTGGTACTTTGAAAATTGAGGCAGCTATGTCTGTGGGCAAGTCAATAGCAATCCCCTTAACCTTTGACTGAAACCCTTCATCTGTGCATTTCAAGTTCTTGTAGAATTCCCTAACAAGTCTTGGATAGATAATTTGAAATTCAGAAATAAAGAGTAACCAAGACTGAAAAGAGAAGTAGGTCTGAATTTCTGGAAATGTATTTGCTAGCTGAATATCTGTCAAATCCACTTTTCTGGGCTTCAGAATTAGCTTGGCTTCACTAATGGTGTCTTGAGACTTGGAAGACTCAGACGAAGATGATGATGATGACTCTGTAGAATCTCCAGAAGAGGAGCCCGGATTCTCAGGTCTAGAAACCCTACCTCTGCCCGAAGAAGAGGGTCTACCTCTCTTGGCTGCTGGCTGAGGTGCAGAGGAGGACCCTGGTTGCTCTGCAGGGTCATTGCGCCTTTTGGTTCTTCTTTCGAATTGAGGAACATCATCCTCTGCCGGAACTGGCCTAGATGAGGCCTGAGATCTTGCTCCACGGCGAGGACCCATTTTTCTCACCATGGTTGCAAGAATGGAGTGGAATCGGGAGTTGATGAAGGAGAAGAGAGACGATTGAGAAAGGTATGTGATTGAGAGAGAAGATGTGGAATTTCTTGCCGGAAATGAGAGAAAAAGACCGTCGGGTCGACCTGATGCCTAAAAAAGGGTTTGCAGTGGTGCAATACCCCGCAGGAACAACAAGGGCTTATCCGGAACCCACGATTTAAAAAGGTCTGGCAAGGGGGCAGTGTCGACACTGGAAGACTGTAGTGTCGACCTGACCTAGGGTGTGTGTCGACACGGGATAGGATGGTGTCGACCTGGCCTTTGAAGAAAAATTGAATTTTTTGTGAGAATTTTTTGAGAAATTTTGGGACTTCTTTAAAAAGATAATCAATGAGAGAAATAGTCATTTCAAGGATTTTTAAGAGACTTAAAAATTCATTTGCTATATTTTGCAAGAAATTCATCACAATTCAAGTTTTAAACAATTTCCAATAGGATATGAGCATTCAAAGACTTGAGTCACTGAAATGATGATTTGAGGGATATAATATATCTAACAATCAACTATAAGCTACCATATTTCTCAACGTTAAAGAAATAAAGATATCCTCTAGACTGAATGCAATTGTTTTGAAAATAAAACACAATCTTAAAGAACAACTTGATGATAAATGAAAATGATTCTTTCTAAACAAAACTCCATTAACACACATATTTTGTTTTTGTAACAGACTATCAAATGATATAAATCTTTTTCACTCAAGTACTAGTGCTTTTTACACACCATAGTCCCTGGATACTTAGGATTTATTCATTGTCAAGTCTCAAAGGGGTAAATAATGACCTTTTGACATGAAAATATACGTTTTGTAGACGCCAATATTTCCAGTTACTCAGTCATTATCAAAAAGTATAGCACATTTTTGCTGTATTTTGAATTTATTTTTGATTTTTTTTTATCCCCTTTGAACAGAGATAACATTAGTGCCTCATGACATGCATGACACTTCATTCATTGTGAAGGTGTGCAGTTTCTCAGCACAAATGTCATTGCTCTGTTGAATTTTCAAATTTTTGAGAATTTTGTAAGATAGAAATCAATTTTATCCAACATCAGTTGCAAACAAAGAGTTGTTTTTAATTTCAAGACACAAGTTGTTTTCAATCTTGGAAGAGTTCTGAATTTCTGTGGGTTGAAAAATATAGTTGACAGTTGATTAGTAAAAAATATGATAGATCACTCAAAGGATCATTTGGAGACTGTAGATATCTGAATGATGACATCATGCAGGAAATTGATGAAATGCAAGAAAAGTTATGAATTTTGCAAAAGTCATGACTTGAATTTTCTAGCTCCCCCTGAGATGATGATTTCAATCATTTTCTATCAAAATAAAGAGATGCAAGTTTGTTGAAATCAAGAAAGATAATTTTCTTTTAACAATAAAAGCTCCCCCTCAGCAATTGCATATTCATTTCTTAGTACTTGGCGGAGACATATACTCTCGCATAGTGAAAGTGTCCAGACAAGCATAACCTGTCCTTCTCCAAGTCACCATTTGATATACCAAGAAATTTCAACACAATAAGAGTTGAAGAATTTATTGTCCAAAGGAAATGGAAGTGGAATTGAGAGAGATATGGACAATGTGACTGAAGGAAGCAAAGGGTTATGATATGAAAAGAACTCCCCTTAAACAGTGCATAACACTCAACCCAAACTTAAAGAGAGATCAAGAATGTGGACATTTACAAAGACCAAGTTCTCTCCTCAAGGATGAAAATCTGTTTTCAGGAAGGGGTTTAGTGAAAATGTCTGCAACTTGTTTTTCAGTTTCAATGAAATGGAGTTCAAAGGACTTCTTTGCAACCTCATCTCTCAAGAAATGATGCCTAATCTCAATATGCTTGGTTCTAGAATGCTGAATGGGGTTCTTAGACAGATTTATTGCACTTGTGTTATCACATAGGATGGGTACACAACCTAAATCTTGGTTGTAATCGAGAAGTTGATGTTTCACCCAGAGAATCTGAGTTCCACATCTACCTGCTGCAACATATTCAGCCTCTGCAGTTGACAGTGCAACTGAATGTTGCTTCTTGGAAGCCCAAGAAATAAGGCACCCACCTAGGAATAAACACAAGCCACTTGTGCTTTTTCTATCTAATTTACACCCAGCATAGTCAGCATCACAATAGGCAATCAAATCTAGCTTGCAATTAGCAGGATACCAAATTCCTAAATCACATGTTCCAACAAGATATTTGAAAATTCTCTTAACAGCTAACATGTGACTTTCCTTAGGATTAGACTGAAATCTAGCACACAAACACACACTAAACTGAATATCTGGTCTAGAAGTTGTAAGATAGAGTAGAGAGCCAATCATACCTCTGTAGGTCTTTGGGTCTACTGACTTACCATTTGAGTCTTCTTCTAGCTTAGCATTTATAGCAATAGGTGTGCTTGAATGCTTGAGGTTCTGAAAGTCAAACCTTTTGAGAAGTTCCTTGACATACTTGGCTTGACTGATGAAGATCCCTTCAGATGTTTGGTTAACCTGCAATCCCAAGAAAAATGTTAAATCTCCCATTAAACTCATTTCAAATTCATTCTTCATTTGATTTGAAAATTCAGTGCATAGCCCTTTATTGGTGGAGCCAAATATTATGTCATCAACATAAATTTGGACCACAATTATTTGATTTTTGACTATTTTTGTGAACAAAGTCTGATCAACATTTCCTCTAGAATATCCTTTTTCAAGTAAAAAGGTACTCAAACGGTCATACCAAGCTCTTGGAGCTTGCTTAAGACCATAGAGAGCCTTATTAAGCTTGAAAACATGGTTAGGATGTTTTTCATTTTCAAATCCAGGAGGTTGTTCAACAAAAACATTTTCCTTAATATATCCATTTAAAAAAGCACTTTTGACATCCATTTGATAAACTTTGAATTCATGGAGGATGCAAAAGCAAGGAAAATTCTAACTGCTTCTAGTCTAGCTACAGGGGCATATGATTCTTCAAAATCAATTCCAAATTCTTGATTGTACCCCTTTGCAACTAGCCTAGCTTTATTTCTAATGACTTGACCATTTTCATTCAACTTATTTCTGAAAACCCATCTAGTGCCAATGACTGTTTGGTCACTAGGTCTAGGTACTAATTCCCATACTTGATTTCTTTCAAATTGATGAAGTTCATCATGCATGGCATTAATCCAATCTGAACTTGACAAGGCTTCATCAATTGACTTTGGTTCAATTTGGGAAATTAGAGCTAGTGGGTCTTCTTCAATATCATGCAGGAATGAAGATCTAGTCCTAACTCTATCATTTACATTGCCAACCACATTGTCTAATGGGTGATCTTTCAGAAATCTATGTTCAGAAATTACCTGTTGAGAAGTACCCACTTCTGGGACAATATTACCTGAACCACTTGAAGATGGGGTGTTCAGGTTCTCTTCAATGTTTTCAAACTCCTCAACGGTTGGTGAAGAGTCCACAACAAATTCATCCTCTTCAGTGTCTTGTCTTTCCCTGCAAGATTTAGAATTATCAGTTGAAAAGGAATTTTCATCAAAGATAACATGTGGAGATTCTTCAACAGTTTTAGATTTAAGAATGTACACTTTGAAAGCCCTTGACACCTCAGAATAGCCAAGGAAGATAGCTTCCTGACTTTTAGCATCAAATTTGTCAAGGTTTTCTTTGTTATTATTGTGTACAAAGCATTTGCACCCAAAAGTTTTAAAATAAGATACAGTTGGCTTTTTGTTTTTCAATAATTCATAGGGGGTTTTGCTGATTTTTGGTCTGATCAATGCTCTATTTAGAATGTGATTGGCTGTGTTTACAGCTTCAGCCCAAAAGGATTTGGGCAAATTACTTCCTAAGAGCATGGATCTAGCCATTTCCACAAGAGTTCTATTCTTTCTTTCCACAACTCCATTTTGTTCTGGAGTTCTTGGTGAAGAAAACTTGTGGAATATTTGAAATTCAGCACATAAATCAGAAAAGGATGTGTTCTCAAATTCACCCCCATGATCAGTCAAAATATTTTTGATTTTATATGGATAAGTTGTTAAGACAGTGGTACAGAAGTTCCTGAATTCAAGACAAGTATCACTTTTGTGGGACAAAAAAATAACCCAAGTAAATCTAGTAAAATCATCAATGATTACAAACCCATATCTTTTGCCACTTAGACTTAGAATTCTTGTAGGGCCAAAAAGGTCCATGTGAAGTAATTCTAGTGGCTTAGATGTGAGTACCTCATTGAAGTTTTTAAAAGATTTTCTTGTTTGTTTTCCTTTAGCACAGATCCCACAAACTTGATTTTCAACTTTAGAGAAGGATTCAGGAAGACCCTTAACCAAATTCAATCTTAACAACTTATTCATTGTTCTGAAACTTGCATGGCCAAGTCTTTTGTGCCAAGTCCATGCAATTTCATCTTTATTTGCAACAAAGCAAAGATTTTCAGAAAAGTTTTTATTTAGGTTGATCATGTAGACATTGTTTTCCCTTTTTCCAAAAAAATTGATTTTATCAGTTGATGAGTCAATTATCTTACAGAAATCAGATTCAAACACAACTTTGTGACCTTTGTCACATAGTTGGCTGATACTGAGCAAATTATAATCAAGACCATCAACTAGTAAAACATTATCTACAGAGTTTGAGGAAGTTTGACCAACCTTACCAGATCCTATGATCTTTCCTTTATTTTTACCTCCAAAAGTCACTGACCCTCCCTCCTTTTCAATCAGGAATGAGAATTTGGCTCTGTCTCCCGTCATGTGTCGTGAACACCCACTGTCAAGAAACCACACATTGGTGTTGGGTGCACGACCTTCCTGCAAAATAGATCAGTGGAGAGAAGATTTTGGTACCCAAACAGAGTTGGGACCATCAGAATGTTTGAACATTGTTAGTAAATCTTTTCTCACCCAAATTTGACTTGTTTTTTATTTTTGTTTTGTTTCATTGGTGTTTTCAGTCTTTTTCTGTTTGTTCTTTTCCTTAGGAATGAAAGCACCAATATTTTTGTTTTTAGTGGGAGGGGAGTTTTTCATTTGAGCATAGGAGTTCAGATGAGGAGATGGAATCCATGGATTTTGTTGGTACATCAAAAAGTTTGGATGAAAAAATTGTGGATGATACCAACAAGGGTTGTCATACCATTGGCTCCAAGGATTGGTCCAATCATCTTGAAATGCTTTCTTGGAGGTCCAAGGTTCTTTATAAATGATTTCCTTTGACTTTTTCTTGTTTTTCAAATTTTTATTTGAATTTTTGATTGAGTTGTTTGTAGCTGTTGATGTTGAGCAGGTCGACCTCTCCATGACTGGTGTCGACCTGGTTGTCTTCTTTTGTTTTTGAGTTTTTGATTTGTTTTGTGTTTTGTTTGATGTTTTGTCTGATGTTTGCTTGATTTCTGTGTTCTCAAGATTAGGACCTTTGACAAATTTAATTAATGGTGCTTTCCCCTTTTTCTCACCAGATTTGTCTTTCTTTGGTTTCTGTTTGTTGAATCCTAATCCATGAGAAGTTGTTGTCATGTTTGTTCCAAGCAGTGCCTCCAAGTTATCTTTACCTTTTGTGAAGGTTTGGATAACTTCATCCCTTTCTTTTAGCTGGTTTTGAAGAGTTTTAATTTCTTCAATCTTTTGTTGTTTTTCTTGTTTTTCCATTTCCAGCTTTTCAGATAAGTCTTTGAATTCTTGGGTGGCCTTTTGAGAGGCAAGCTTTAGATCATCAATTAGGTTCATGAAATTTTCTTTTTCTTCATTTAATTCTGTTATCTCATTTTCTAGCTCACAAATTCTTGTTTGAAGATTGGTTATGATAAAGGTTTTCAATTTTCTTTTTGATGTGTTTATTTTCTTTTCTCATTTCAGAATATTTTTCAACTAGTTCAGCATAAACATCCTGCCAATCTTCAACAGTGAAATCTTCAAAAGAAGTGCTTACCTTTTCTTCAGAGTTGTTGGCCATGAAGCAGATTTCCTCACTCTCAGAGCTTGAGGATTTTTTGTCTTCTTCTTCTTCACTTGAATCTTCATCAGACCAAGTGGCTACCATGGCCTTTGGCTTCTTGAACTTCTGGAACTTCTTGTGCTTTTCTTTCTTGTTCTCAGGACACTCTCCCTTCATGTGTCCTGGCTTATTACACCTGTAACAAATGACAGTTTCGTCAGATTTTTGATTCTTGTTGAAATTAGAAGAGGAAGTGTTTCTTTTACCTGAGGAAAACTTTTTTTCCCAGACATTTTTCCTTTTCTATATTTCAAGAATTTTCTGAATTGCCTGGTCATGAGGGCAATTTCATCCTCATTTGACTCAGACTCCTCAGAACTTGTCTTTTCCTGACTTTTGTCTTTGTTACTTGAAGAGGCCTTAAGTGCCATTGGCTTGGTCTTAATTATGTGTTCTTCATTTCTTTTCAAATTGATTTCATATGTCATTAAGGATCCTATCAATTCATCCAAAGAAATTTTGGACAAATCTTTAGAATCTTCAATGACAGTGGCCTTTGTGTGCCAAATAGAAGAGAGTGAACGTAAGATTTTCCTTACCAAGTCTGCATCTGTGTAGTCCTTACCTAAGGCCTTGAGTCCATTGACAATAACCATGAACCTGGCAAACATTTCAGAAATTGTTTCATTAGACTTCATCATAAACAATTCATATTCTGAAACAAGAATATTTGCCTTAGTTTCCTTCACTTGTGATGTTCCCTCATAAAGTAATTCGAGCTTATCCCACATCTCTTTGGCAGATTTGCACATTGAGATTCTCGAATACTCTTTGGGATGAACACACATTGAATCATGTTCATGGCACTATAATTCAATGTGGCTTTTCTTATTTGTTCCCTAGTCCAGGTTTCTTCCTCTCCCTGGTTTTCATAGGGACCAACCTCAACCACTTTCCAAATTTCATAGTTCTGGGCTCTTAGAAAGACTTGCATTCTATTTTTCCAGTATGAATAGTCCGTTCCATTAAAGAATGGTGGCCTATTTATGGAATGCCCCTCAGCTATGAAACCTTTGGAATCCATTGACTTAAGAAGAAAGCACAGAAAGAATACTCAGCAAGCAAGCAAACAATCAAGCAATCAGACACACAATACTCAAAAACTGCTCAAATCAAATCAGATCAAGTGTAAACCCGCTCTGATACCAATTGAAGGATCGAGGAAAAGGGTGGATAAGATCTAGAAGGGGGGGGGATGAATAGATCTATGCCACTCTATGCGGAAGCTTAAGCAATTTAAAAATACTTTGAGAATCAGAGGCAATTTTAACAGTGAAAAACACAGATCTGATGAGATGTTAAGTGAGTTGATAAAATAGATGAGAAACCAGTTGATTAAGTGAATCTTAAACGATCCTATGCAAGCATCTAACGGATAATAGAATCAAACCACAAATAGACAAGTGCACAGAGATTTTTAGGTGGTTCGGAAATCACCCATGTGATTCCTACATCCACCCCTCACACCCAGTGAGGATTCACTAAACAACTTGGGTAACACACCCACTGGAGCCAGACAACTCCAACACCTGAGCTTACAACTCACACAACTCTAGAGTAAGACTACTCTAGATCCCTGAGCAAGACTGCTCAACAAACACTTGAGTTCGACGACTCAAACTGAGCACAATGGCTCACAAACAACTTTGCTAGACACCAACACAAGACATAGATCTTCTAGCAGCAGATCATGTCGAACATGAGAACATTCATGAGAATTATGCAGAAGCACTTGCACAATCTCAAAATGTCTCAGAAGAACAAAAGTACAATGAGGATTGTATGAAAAGACTTTGTTCTTCAGTGTACTCCCTTGTAGAAGCTCAGATTGGGAAGAGGCTTGGATTCTTGAAGTCCCAAGCGATGCTCTGCACTTTTGAACTTGGGGATCTTCCTTGAAATCTTCTCCAACGGATGCTTCTACTTGATCTGCTTCCTTGAGGCGCTTCAAATGCTTCTTCAACGATCACACCCCAATTCTCACAATCGAATTGATGAGAATTGGTCTTCAGAAGACACCAGGAGAGCAGAGGAGGGAGATGAACTCTTCTCGCCGCCAAAGGGAACTTTCTGGAGGCTCCAAGAGTTCGTTGGGTCTCTTGATGTGATGGATAGCCAATTGGGGGCCTTTTATACCCAAAAGATTCCAAAGATACCCTTTAGGTACAAGGGCACACGATCCTAGGTTGATACACCATCGCCCTAGGCTGACACGTGGCAATCATCCATCTTAAGTTGGAATATTTCCGTAGTGTGTCGACCTGCCCTGGTGGTGGTGTCGACACACTGTCCCAAATCTGACAACAGGCTGTTCTGGGAACGAGGTCCAGTGTCGACCTGCTCTCATCTTGCGTCGACCTACTGTCCCATTCTATAAACAGACTGTTCTGGGAATTGATCCAGTGTCGACCTGCCCTGGTGGTGGTGTCGACCTGCTGTCCCAATTCTGAAAACAGGCTGTTCTGGGAGCGAGGTCCAGTGTCGACCTGCCCTCATCCTGTGTCGACCTGGGTAGACTAATTCCTAGAATTTGCAACTCGTGTCGACCTGCTTTTTGACTAGTGTCGACACAGTCTTAGCATTTCTTCAGCTTTTTGCCTTTGAGTCTGAGGTGTTGTGTCGACACCATTGTGGGGTTTGTCGACACCATCTTTGCAAAAAGTCTTTGTACCTGAAAATTAAACACTTATATCATTAGTAAAATATTTTATTATGAGTACAAATGATAAGTGTGCTTTGAAACATGCTTTTTGAATATGTATTTCAGGTGAAATGAGTTTATCATGTTTCAATTAATTTGCATTCAAATCACATTTGTCATCATCAAAATAAGAGGGGAAATGATATGAAATTACACTCAACCCAACAGATAGTGCCTCTAGATCTTTAGTGCATGAACCACTGCCGCAAGCTCCAAATCATGAGTCGGATAGTTACGCTCATGCTCCTTCAATTGAAGAGAAGCATACGCCACTACCCTTCGCTGTTGCATCAACACACAGCCTAAACCAATCCGAGACGCATCTGAGTAAATGGCAAAACATTCTTCACCACTCGATAAAATCAATACCGGTGCAGAAGTAAGCTTAGCCTTCAATAATTGAAATCTACTCTCACACTCCTCGGACCAGACAAACTTCACACCCTTCCTGGTTAGCCTAGTTAAAGGTGCGGTGATAGATGCAAATCCCTCAATAAATTGCCGATAATAGCCTGCTAAACCAAGGAAACTACGAATCTCCGATGGGGTTCTAATACAGCATGGACCTTCACTGGATCAACTGCTACACCAGCACCGGAGATAACATGCCCAAGGAAATGAACCTCGCGCATCCAAAAATCACACTTGCTGAACTTAGCATACAGCTTGTACTCTCGGAGAACTTCTAACACTACCCTCAAATGCTGACGGTGTGTGGCCTCATCTGGTGAATAGACCAACACATCATCGATAAACACTACGACAAAACTATCTAGATAAGGTTTAAACACCCTGTTCATGAGATCAATGAACGCTGCAGGGGCGTTGGTTAGACCAAAAGGAAGAACTAAAAACTCATAATGTCCATAACGAGTCCTAAAGGCCGTCTTGGACACATCTTCGCTTTTAATCCTCAACTGATGATAGCTGGACCACAAATCAATCTTGGAAACGACCGATGCATTCTGCAACTGGTCAAATAGATCGTCAATTTGCGGTAAGGGATACATGTTCTTTACAGTCACTTGGTTGAGCTTCCTATAATCAATGCATAACCTAAGTGACCCATCCTTCTTCTTCACAAATAAAATAGGTGCGCCCCAAGGAGATACACTAGGGTGAATAAATCCCTTGTCCAGCAAATCTTGCAGCTGCTTCCTTAGCTCAGCTAATTCCGCAGGTGCCATCTGATATGGAGCCTTTGAGATAGGAGAGGTGCCTGGAAGCAACTCTATAGTAAACTCTATCTCCCTAACCGGTGGCAATCTAGACAAATCATCGAGAAATACGTCTGGAATCTCTCGCACTACATAAATCTCCTCAAGGGTAGGTGACTCATTATCCTTTGGTACTAATACCACGCTGGCAAGAAAAGCGTCACATCCCTTGTTCACCATTCTCATCGCCTTCATGGCGGAGATGACAAACCTTCCCGCTAAGTTCCTTGGCAATGGATGTGAAAACTCATCCTCACCAGGAATATGGAAAGTGATCTTCTTCCCATGACAATCAACTAAAGCATAATGCTCCTCTAGCCAATCCAAACCTAAAATAACATCATAGTCCTTCATCTTTAGTAAGAAGAAACACCCATCTAAGACTCGATCCTCAATGCACACAGGTAACGACAGAATACATTTCCTAGTTGATACCGTTCCCGCAGGTGTGTGCACAGACAACGGAACCTCTAACTCCTCAGCCTCTAATCCTGACTCTAAAGCTAACTGCCTAGCAAACCGCTCGGAGATGAACGAGTGAGTGGCACCCATATCAAACAAAACCCGAGCATGCACACCCATGAAAAGAACCGTACCTTCGGTGACATTATCTGCATGCTCGGCATCCTCTCGTGCTAGGGAAAACACTCGAGCTTGGGCTCGAGGCCTTCCTGGTCTTCCTGTAGTTGGCGCTGCTGCTGCTGCCGCTGCTGGGGCTAGCGCTCCATGTTGGACTCCCTACTGAAGTCTAGGGCAGTCTCGGATCTGATGCTCGCTGCTCCCACACTTTAGGCACTTCCCCGCCATCTTCCAGCACTCGGTACCGCCATGTACCCTTCCACAGTGAGGGCACTCCCTCTTTCCGCTAGGCTTACTACCGAGGGATTGCTGAGAAGCTACCTGCTGACTACTTGCTGCCACATGACGCTGCAGTGACTGGTATGCCGCCTTCTTCCTATCCTGCCGCTGGAAAGGAGGTGCAGATCTCTTCTGCGACGCCTTCTTCTCCTCGAGGTACTACTCCATCTCACTCTCCTGTCGACACGCCGCACTACGAGCCTCGTCCAAGTTATGGTGGTCGAATGCTACTAGCCTCGATCTAAGTGATGGCTTAAGGCCCATCATAAATTTCTTCGCTTTCCTGCGCTCATCAGCCACAATGTGAGGTGCATATTGTAACATCCCTATCCCCTTTGAGGGTCAGCTCTCTCAGCTGTGATCGCGACATGTCGACCCGTCGCCTTCTGAAGGTGACGTAGGTGACCATCGCGTTTTGAATGAGAACGCGTCGGCTGCCCCTGTCGCGACAGGGCTCTGACAACAGACTATTTTTTTATCTTTTAGCTGTCTGGACGGTGGAGACACGTGTCATCGTGCATGCATGAACGCGACATACTGGCCCGTCGTGATCAGATGTCAGTGTTGTATGCATGCCACGTGGTGGCTTTGACCGTCAGGGTTGCAGGCTTTTCCAAATTGCGACGTAGGTGGCTGTCACGTTAACGTTGGTAACACGATGACCAGGTCCGTCGCGTTCTGATTGCCTGTGTTTAAGTTGATCTGGTAGAGAGCAGAACCCCTTTTTGCCTGTGTTGCTGTGTTCTTTCCTCTCTTGCAATTCTTGTGGCTTGGCTGCTCCGTGGGGAGCTTGGGGAAGGCTTGGGGTGTGTGTGGTGTTTGGTGAAGGTAAGTGCATGGTTTGATTGTGTTGGTAGGTGTGAAATATGTGCTTCTCCCTCTCACTGCCTTCTCCTTCCCCCTTCTCTGTGGCATGCACCTTGGTTTTTCTCCATCGGCTTGTGAAGGGCGTGCTCGGCTCATGGACGGCAGCTCTTAGAGCGTTGGAGCTCAGAGGTGGAGGGGTGCAAGCCTACGAGAAGGCCCTAATCGAGTGGATCTTAGTATTGAGGTAGGGACCCCAAACCCTCCCCCTAGTTCTACCATGCTAGGACTAAACCCCCTTCTCCAAGCCTAGAATCCTTGCTCAGGATGTGCATATTGTCTTATGATTCATGTGGTTGGTTTGTGATGCTTGGATCATACTTGAGATGGGTGGGTTGTATTGAGGGTTTCATGTTTCATATGTGATGTCTTAAGTGTAGCTTGAATTCCTTGCATGCATGAGGGTTTTCCTTGGGTGGTTTGCATGTCAATGGATGTGTTTTCCTCGTTTCCATGCTCCCCTCCCTGTTCTTGTTTAGATTTTGTGGCATTTAGGGTGTTGGGAGTTGCTCTGTTTGAGCACTCGGCTGTGATCACGACGGGCTTCCCAGTTACAACCTGGTCGCGATGTATCGTCGCGTCGCGTTCTCTCTGAATGCGCCCTAGCACCCGTCGCGTAAGCAAACGTGACGGGGAACGTGTGTGGCGTTCAGAAGTTCGGGGTTTGTCGAAACGCGTCCGCCTCCGTCGCGATTGGATCGCGACGGGGTACATGCCATTGTTCAAAGACGATCTAGCGGCACCCATAGGAAAAAGAACTGTAAGTTTCTAAAAACTAAGGATGTGGAAAAAAAATTGCATGTGCCTTTGATGAAGGTGTATATGTCATGTTCTCATTTTGTTCATGTTAAGTTTAGAACGCTGAGTCAGCATCTCTCATGAATAACATAACGTGGTGTGAGGTCTAAAAGGCTAAGCCATAGAGTCTGATAAGCCCAACCCGCAGTGTAATTTATAGCTAAGTTAAAGGTAAATACACACAACTCGAATTTTAATGTAGTGGTAGCCTATTCCTAATAACAATTAGTATCAGAGCGAGATCGCCGATTGAACACTCAAGAGTGTTGTTGTGGGGGAGATTGTTGGCATGGTAGGTATAGAGGGTCGAGAGTTAGTATCTATCCTAAATAACATTGTGTGGCGTGAGGTCTAGAGGGCCAAGTTAAGGGGTCTAACAAACCCAACCCACAGTCTAGTTAATAGCCAAGTTAAAGAAAAAGAAGATGATCCCCCACACACAACTCTCATATTTGACGTAGTAATAGCCTTATCTTAGTAACAAAGAAAAAATCATTTAGGATCCAATATGTTTAGTAAAGGCTTCGTAGTAGGGCATTGGGGCTTAGAAATCTACTACATAGAAAATATTATAGGGATGCAAACAACGTTCAAATTTAAATGACATTTTTTATTTAAAAAAAGAGTTTTTGACACCCATTTTAGTACACTAGAGAATGCAGGAAATGTAAAAAAGAAGAAATCAATTAGGCTCCACGTATGTCTAGTAATGGCTTTGTAATAGGGCACTTGGGCTCAGAAATCTATTGCATAGGTTTCAAAAGATTTCAGGAATGCAGACAACGTCCAAATTTAAATAATAGTTTTTTATTTAAAAAAAGATTTTATACACCATCAAATATGTTTTAGAATTATAAAGAATGCAAGAAATGTGAAAAAGAAGGAATCATTTGGGCTCCAATATGTTTCATAAAGGCTTTGCTGTAGGCAGTTGAGATCAGAAATCGGCTACTTACACTCCAAAATATTCTCGGAACACACATTTAAATGTAAATGGTTCTTATTTTATTTTTTTTAAAAAAAAGATTTCCTACACACGCACATGTGTTAGAGAACACTAAAGAATGTAGGAATTGTTTTTTAAAAAGTCACTTAGTCTCTAATAAGTTTCCTACAAGCTTTGTAATGGGGCATTGGGGGCCAAAACTTACTGCCTTTTCTCCTAAACATTCTAGGAAAGCATATGACCCAATTTACATGCTAGCTTTTTATTTTTCAAAAACCTTTATGGACCCCCAAATATGTTTTAGAACACTAGCAATAATATGTGATAAAGAAATAGTCACTTAGGATCCAATACAATTCATATAGACTTTATAATAGGGAGCTTGGGCTCAAAAAATTGTTGTTTAGGCTCCAAAATGCCTCCAGAACCATAGGCAATGTACAAATTTAAATGGGTCTGTTTTAATTCCAAAAATAATGATTTCATAGACATTCAAATATGTTTAACAACATGAAAGAATTTTGAAAATGTGAAAAAGAAGAAATCACTTGGACTTCAATATATTGAGTAATACTTGTTGTCAATCTAAATTAGTAACAAAGTCTATGTAGATTCACTAGAAAAAAGCGTCAATAGCGACCGACATGGACTGGCCATTTTCGGTCTCAGATTAGTGACCGAATGTGTTTGGTCAAAATATTGTGACCAATAGATTTTCACCGACACGTTCAGTCGCTATTCAGTTGTTATTCGATCGTTGATTTCTTCAGCGACCGAATAATCACCGAATACCGACATAATGTGTCGGTCATTATTTATGCTTTTTCTTATAGTGATTATTTGTCAAATAATTTTATTGGTTAGAGAAGAGAGAGAAAGATAGATTTGACATGACCCTTAGTCAATGAAATTACTTGACAAACAATTCACGTGCACCTTGTTATTAATTTGGATTGGCAACAAATATTTCTACAATACATTTAGTAAAGATTTTGTAGTAGAGAACTTGGGCTCAAAAGCCGCTAATTAAGCTCCAAAATGCTCCAAGAACATAGACAACATTTTTATTAAAAACGTTTCTACACACCCAAATAAGTATTAGAGAGAAAGAAGTAGTCTCTTAGACTCCAATACAATTCATACAAGTTGGAACTTCGGCTTAGAAAACTGTTGCTTAGGGCCCAAAAACCTCCAGAAATGTAAACATCCGAATTTCAATGGCCTATTTTGATTTCAAAATTAAAAAAAAAAAGATTTCTTATGCACCCAATATGTTTAAGAACACTAATTAAAGAAAGTAGGAAATGTGAAAAAGAAGACATTACTTGGGTTTAATTTAGCAAAGGCTTTGTAGTAAAGAATTTGAGCTCAAAACTTTGTTGCTTACGCTCCAAAACGTCAAATGGATGTAGACAATATCGAATTTAAATAAGTCTTTAATTTAAAAAAAAAATCCTACGCACCCAATTAGTATGTATTAAAACACTAGAGAATTTAGGAAATGTGAAAAAGAAGCAGTCATTTAGACTCCAATACAATTCATACAAGTTTTGTAATATGGAACTTGGGCTCAGAAATATGATGCTTAGTTCCTAAAGCTTCCAAGAATGTAGATAACATCCAAATTTGAATGGACATGTTTTGAATTTTAAGAAAAGAGTTCTTAGTCATTTATATGTTTGAGGACACTAAAGAATGCACGTGTTGCAAAATGAAGGTCAAGCACCAAAAAAAAAATTGATTTAACAACGTACACACATCTTACATTATAATCTCAGTGTGTTAAAAAAGAAAAGATAAATTTGGAACATAATCTTCACTCTCCTGGTCAATACTTGGGCCTGCATGGTCAGTATTCATTGGGTGAGATTGTTGAGTTGAATGATATGACACATGTTAACTAACCACTTATATCTTCTCAATGACCTATATATAATTCTTTTCTCACATTTCACGCTCTTTGTAACAACTCTCGGAAGATCATGAACTACTCTTGACTCTGGGAGAAACTTGGACATTCTTCTCATTGCATGCATGGCGCCCATCACCTTGTCTATGAGATTGCAGATTTCCCCTCAAGCAACATCAATTCCTCATATCCAATTTCAATTCTTATATGCCTATACCACATATTATTTCTCCAACATCTTAAGAAATATTTTTTTGAGATTTTGATGATGTCAAAGATTTGAAATGTCATTATTGTATGCCTACTTATTTAGTTAAAGTTTTGACAGCCATATTTCACTTCTTTTTCCTCTCTTTTATTAAGGACACCGTATTTTTTCACGATAAGCTTCATCACACCTTTCACATGCATCTATTCATAGGACCTCACTTTCAATGCCAAATTGCTTCCTTGAAGCTCAACCTTGATCAAATAACATGTAGCAACATCAACCAATCCTTGTTGAAACTTTTGGAACATAGCCCTTGCGTATATAGCGACAATTTGCTTCTCAAAGGGAGAGCTTATTTTCAAGTATGGTTTTGTATCTCATGATCTTATATCAGCCTAGATCTCTACAACATATCTCCTCTCAATGACAAGTACATACTTTGGTATAAATTTAGTTAATGTTGTCTTTGTTATTACAATTATCAAAAAATTGGTTAATGCTTTCACTCTTTAGACAAGATGAAGTACTCAACCAGCAAAAAAAATATATCTTTTACGTAGCTCGGAACTCACTTAGCTCGGCATTCATATAATCCTTTTAGCCATTCATTTTCTCTAGCAAATTCATATTCACCCATCATCTTATCCCACCTTTCTTTAAACTGAAGGGTCGAGTGCGAGTCATAGATACATTTATCAAAAGCGTACATGAAGTACGAAAGGCATTACATATGTATCTAATTTTTTCTATATCTTTTTCAATATTTGTCATAAGTAAAATCGATGTTGCGCTTTAGGAAACACCTAAGTGGATGCTAATTCCATGGTTTCTATCTTGGTAAGCAAGAGAAATACTTAATTAATGCACTTGTGCAAGTGCACTTTCTGCACTTGCTCAATGACATGGCAGCTTACGTGGTGCCACACTAGTCGCCATATGGCTTGGTAGGCGGGGAGTAGCTCACGGGTGGCGGCGATGGCGAGCGGCGACATGTGGTGACTATAGACAAGTTACAATGGACTTCAAAATTAAAAGCTTGTACTAGAAATATGAACTTTAGACTTTAAAAAATTATCCTTAGGTTTTAAAATACTGACTAAGCTTTTAATAATAACTTGGGCTACAAATACTATCCTTGGACTCAAAAATGTAACCCTTAGGGTTTAAAAGTTATTGGTTGAAATTTTGTAGTAATAAATTTGTGCTCATAAGCACTTCCCTAACTAAAAATATTTACCTTGGGATTTAGAAACTATCCATTGGGATTTTAATAGTTACTTTGGGTAGGGTTGTTCATAATTCAGTCCAATTCGTAAAACTGAACCGGACTAAACTGAATTGGTCGGTTCAGTTCAGTTTAGACTGAAGTTTAGTTCAGTTCAGTTTTACAAATTGTGAAACTGAACCGAACCGAACCATATACACTGAATAAATTGATTTTTAATATAATTATAGTAACATTTGTATAATATACATATTGTGAGTATTAAAAAAGTTAATTTATGACTAAATTTACATGTAAATATACATATTTTTAGTTTTATTCTTATTTTCAATGTATAAATATTAATTAATTTAGTCATATTTAATTAAATATAAAAATTTGATTTGAACCGAACCAAAATAACTTTGGTTCGGCTTGGTTCAAGTTTGCTAAACGATTCATTTCGATTCGAGTTGGCCTATTTTTTGGCCAACTGGACCGAACTAAACCAATGAACACCCTTATTTTGGGCATATAAATAGTGATTTTGTATGGTGAACTTTGTATTATGAGTAGTTATTTGCCACCACCCACCGCCACTTGCATGGCACCCAACATGGCACCATGCAAGCTACCATGTCATGTGCAAGTACAACAAGCGCACTTGCACAAATGCAATAAGTCATTCTTAGTCAGTAATGATTGTGTTTGGAGAAAGTCCACTATTAGTTTATAGCCAACAATTGAACACCCATATGAAGCTTTCGATTTTCTCATTTCTTAGCAAAGAACAACTTAGGAGAATAGACTAACCATGATGATTGACTCCATGAATGAAGCTAAAAGGCATTGACATGTGTTTGTCAATTATATTGTGTCAAAGCATAGGACATCAGAGAAATATGAACATGCTACTCTCGATCTCCCGTCGATCCAAAACACATTTCTTAAAGTACAATTATATTTACTTTTGTTATGTAATAGAAGGTGAGGTTAGTATAGCTTGCATGGCTTTAAAATGACTCAATGTTGTAATGTGTATGCCTTTATGTTCAAGGAAGTTCCTACATTCCTTTTTTTGTGAAATCTAGTTGTCTAATCCCCCAATTCCTCTTTGTTATTCATGGCATAATGTTTGATATTGAATCCCAACACTATATATGTTAACAATTTTGGCCTTCTCTATGGTGCATATTTGTCGATGGGATCACAAGTACATAGCCAATAATTGGTTTAGGGTGTGACCATGTTGAAGTTGTACATCATACAACATGTACATGGTACACTTGTCGTACCTCACCTTCACACTTGTTAGGCATCTATTTTTAATAGTGTCTCGATGTGTTATGGTATTTGGAACTCTCTTACATTCATCACTTCTATGACATGTGAACTTTTTTATTATACACATACCATTGATGAATTTGATATCTCTACTTGTGATACCAAGTCCTTTTTGCTTCGCATAATTGTTCTACAACCTATTGTTCGATACTTTGAAACTCCAAAACTTTATAAGATTTTGCTCGTAGATCAATAGTCGGGATCTTTACAATAGTTTTGGATGGAATTTTCATCATTGTCACATTGAAGAGGCAAACTTGTTATCATGAACATAAATTGAAAATATACAATCACAGATCTTGTAATTAAGAAATGTATCATGACCACCAATATGTAGGAAATACACAACTTGAGCTCATAAAACTGCTTGTTGAGCTCCAAATGCTAACAAAATATATACAAAGAAATATTTAAAGAACTCTCAATAAAATTATACTTAGGCTAATAAATAGATAGCATGCACAGCTAAATATTTATTCAACTAAACAAATGCGAGTGTGGTGAACAAAAAAATATTACAGGGCACAAAAAACTATTTTCATCGTCCATTTAGCCAATAACACCCTAATTTACATTCAAATAACACTATTTGTATATACATATAGGCAGCATGGGCTCATAGACAATATACATTCAGTAAAATACACTTATAAGCTACTTCCATTTGTATAAAATAATCCTCCTCATTTTCCTTCACTATTCTATTAGGCTATTTATTGAAATTCTTGAGGCCAAAAGACACAAATAAATAATTTAGAGAAAAAAAATATTATCTCATAAATACTCAACATTTAATGCACCTATTCTATGACTCAGTTGAGAAACATTCATAAATTCACATAGAAAGTGTATTCTATGAATTAGGCACCTCTTCTTCAAGATCCATTATATGTATGCCCTTCCCCTTCTCAACATTGCAACTTCTTGTGCCATCTTCCACTTCCATTGATGGTGCATGGGTCGAAAGATAAATAGACGTGAAGGGAGAAACTATTGCATATCCTGATATAGATGCTTCCAAGAAGGGAGATTTCCTAAGAAGTTGGATAAGATGATTGAAGACGACCAAAATATGGTATGCCCATACATCCATGGATTTCCTTCACGCACTACAGGTGACACAACTAACGGGATCATAAACATTGGGCTTCTCTCTGAGCTCTTGCCTTTTTCCATATTGTGGGATATGTAGAGCCATACGGTGTTGTAGGTTGCACCTCACACCCCAAAACATTTTACATTGTACATTGAGCAAAAATGCTCTACATAACCCATCATATTGGCTTATATACTTTGTTGAATATTGTAACGTCGTGACCGTCCGGATCCGAGTTTAATGGTTTTGGTGCGGTGCTCATGGCCAATGTGTGGTTATAAAGCCTTGGTTGTAGCCTCCGTGCCTTGTGTGGGTGTTGTGGGGTGGAAATCCAGGCCCATATGACCCACTGGTTTTCTGGTGAAGAAGGTGATGGAGTATGTCATCGTGTTTTGAAACGCGACGGCTTCCATGGTTGCATTCTTCACATCAATTGTCAGATCCATTGTTGTGTTGTTCTTGAACACATCGGGTTGGTACGTTGCGTGCTTGGAACCGCCTTTCTGGCACGGGCTTCCGATTGGCGACGGTTCTGTACATCGTGCTTAATGTTTAAACACGTCATCTGTCTCTGTTGCAATTTTGACTGTACATTTAATGTTCTATTTCAGGCCAGACAGAGCAGAGTTGGCTCTGTCCAGAGAGGAGACGGCTGTTGTGGAGGCTTTGTGGAGATTCTGGCATTTTTCGGCTTCTAGGTGACTGGTCCGGCACAGGTTCCACGCAAGGTGGGCATTCGGAGCGTGGACAGGCCGGTGATGTGGTGTGCTTTGCGTATTTGCGTTCTTCGAGTTGGTAGTGAGACTACCCTCTTTGTTTTGGATTGTTTAAATGGTTTACAATCATGCAAGGCATGTTATTGTGTTATGTCGATGTTGGTTTTTCAGTTTTAATGGTTTTATGTTAGTTTATATGTGTGGTTTGGAATGAATTCCTGGAGGAGATGAGGGTTCGGCCATCTGCCTGAAAAGGCGATGGGTAGAACCGTCGCGTTTTGGTGAGAATGCAACGGGCTTATCCATCGCATTTCTTTTCTGATTGACGTGTTGGTATCGATTGGTATGAACACATCACTTTGGTCCATCACGTTCATGCATCCGATTGACTAGAAGACAACGCTATGGGTCGTCGTGTTGTTGGTGTTCCGATTGGTGAATACTGATTGGTGTAAACGTGACAATGTGCGCCCTCGCAATTTACACTCCGATTGTACTGATTGGCTTTAAGGCGACATGTCGGCCCATCGCATTTATGTTGCGGCATTGGGCCCTGTTGCGGTCATATTGTTGATGCGACTGGTGGAGTCGTCGTGATTTGAGTGGCGACGTCCATGTCCTTGGCATTTTACTTCCAAAGTTTGGGTTGTGCTGTGGTGGTTTAGGGTTTAGGGTTTAATTAAGCATCACATCAAAATGGCAATAGTTTCCCCAATATTTACTAATATCTCCACTTGTATATTATTTAAAGAGGTATCCTTTTGCTGCATGCGACATATTTTTAATAATTCTTTAAACGGTGTTATATGGGGTTAAATTTGTATTTCTTTTGTTCAGTCATATGATCAGGTGGCAGAAATTTAACCAAAGGACTTAGTGCGTCTCCGTTTTCTATGATATTTTAACCAAAAGGCTTAATGCATCTTCTTTTTCTATATGTTGGGGGACAAAATTGGACATTGTGATATCTTTGCCACATCTTGAGGGGTAGTAATATATAATATGTGTGTTAGAGATGAGTAATTGGCCGCTTTACCATCATATTTGGATTACTATTTTTACGAGACATCGTATCACAAGATCGGGTGTCCTACTAGGATACACCACCTTCTTTTTCTCCCACAACTTTTCTTCTCTCACAGCTAGAACCTTATTAGTGCTTCCCCGGGGATGGGGAGCCGGTTCTCCAACTATCTAGTGCTTGCAACGGGACGAAGCCAAACCCGGCGGCTTGGAAGAAGGGCGACCAGTGGAGGTAAACAGTGATATATCCGAAGTTGTCTTTTTCTTCTAAGAAGTTTTAATTTCTATATTTTGATTTATTTATTTTTTTGGTGTAAAGGAGAGACAGGTGGACAAATTATAACCAGTGGAGTACATCGTGCAGTGCAGTAGCAAGTTCAAGCAGAGGATCCCGATCCATCCTGGATGGATACACCAGGTCAGCAAAAGAATCGAACATCTCCCCTCTCAGCCAATGGGAAGAAAGATAGAGATATGTTCGGATAAAGACCCCATCCTCCTCACAAGCCTCTCCTCCCACCTCCCTATTTAAGCAGGCACACCACAGCGAGGCCTCTTCAGCTCAAGGACTCTTCCTGTTTCTAAAGACTTGTTTCAGAGCTCACCTCTCCCACACCGACACCACTCCCAATGGCCGCCGCCACCATGGCCCTCTCGTCCCCCTCCTTCGCTGGCCAAGCAGTGAAGCTCTCCCCGGCGGCATCCGAGATCCTCGGCGATGGAAGGGTCACCATGAGGAAGACCGGCGGCAGGCCCAAGCCCGCCGCCTCCGGCAGCCCCTGGTACGGCCCCGACCGCGTCAAGTACCTCGGCCCATTCTCCGGGGAGCCCCCGTCCTACCTCACCGGTGAGTTCCCCGGAGACTACGGCTGGGACACCGCCGGGCTCTCGGCCGACCCCGAGACCTTCGCCAAGAACCGGGAGCTGGAGGTGATCCACTGCAGGTGGGCTATGCTGGGCGCCCTGGGATGCGTCTTCCCAGAGCTGCTCTCCCGCAACGGCGTCAAGTTCGGCGAGGCCGTCTGGTTCAAGGCCGGCTCCCAAATCTTTAGCGAGGGCGGCCTCGACTACCTGGGCAACCCCAGCCTCATCCACGCCCAGAGCATCCTCGCCATCTGGGCCTCCCAAGTCATCCTCATGGGCGCCGTCGAGGGCTACCGCATTGCCGGCGGTCCCCTCGGAGAGATCACCGACCCGCTCTACCCCGGCGGCAGCTTCGACCCGCTCGGCCTCGCCGACGACCCGGAGGCCTTCGCGGAGCTCAAGGTGAAGGAGATCAAGAACGGCCGCCTCGCCATGTTCTCCATGTTCGGCTTCTTCGTCCAGGCCATCGTCACCGGCAAGGGCCCCCTCGAGAACCTCGCCGACCACCTCGCCGACCCCGTCAACAACAACGCCTGGGCCTACGCCACCAACTTCGTCCCTGGCAAGTGAAGCTGATTGTGGAAGTGGGGATGCTAAACCTCCGAGCTTGTGGCCAACCTTAATGAGAAGACAACATGGTCATGGAGAGTGTATGAGTCCTGAAGCATGAAACGATGTTCGTTGTAAATTAATCATGTTGAGATAGTAAAACTTGTTCTAGATCTGTTGCTAGATCTTGTTCTCATGATCATGGTGTGTTAGCGGTTAGATGGGCAGTGGCCGTGAAAATCGATCAGAAGAAGGCAGATCCCAACATATGTATATAGTTCCCCCTTTAATTCACTTTTCGATGCATCACCGGATGTGACCGAGTTTTCTTGTGTCTCGTAAACACGTTCCTTGATATGGTTCAAAGCCTGCGTTCCGCTTGACGTGGCTTATCAATCTTCCCATGGTTATGAAATAGAAGAAGAAAACTCATTATGAGGTATATATGACTGCTATCAAACAATAAGCTCTGTGTGTGTTCCACTCCGGCCCCCTTCCTTGCCCAACGAAGTGTCATCAATAAAGCCCCATATGGTTCGTAATCCTTGGTCTGAAGCAAGATCTTCATGCGAATCTTCCAATTATAGTCATGGTCCAAACCGTATTTAACGATTGGATTTAAGGAAGAAAGGAGCTCCAAATTAAGTTTGTCATTCAGCTTCAGACTGTTCGACCCTTATAAATTGACTTTGAATGATCCGGATTATAACCACATCTAGAGGATGTAGACTTTTAATTCGAGTTTTGAAAACTCACATGAAGTGCGACATGAAAATTTGTGGAGGTGAAAAGAGGTGAAGAATCAGACGGAGAGTATAAGCAAACCACTAGAGTTGGTGATTTCCATACTGATTTGCCACTGCAGGACTTCAATTAGATCTTCCCCCACCGGAAATTAACCTAATCTAAAACACAAACTCAGGGTGGTTGACCCGAGCTCTTGGAAATAACTTTACAAACTTAAGTAGATCAACACTAAGAGAAACACTTAGCACCCTTGTGCAAGTGCAACTCTGCCAGCATGGAATGCATTTGTGCAAGGCGATTGGCCCAACACAAACTATCCAATGAAGCGTGTCACATCGCCTGCTAACCCAGACATGTGAACAGTTGGTCACCTGCTGCATGTGAGGGGCGGCGATTCTTGAAACAGTGGAGATTCCTTCGGTACAAGCACTGAGGAGAACTTCCTCAGTACATAGGGGAGAGGGGCCCTATACATTTTACATTTAAGTCTTTAGAATTTAAATAATCATTATTAAAAGAGAGTTGATGTTTGGAGACAGTCTGTGATCAGAGAGAGTCGATGTACGTGGATATGAAATCGATGTTATAACCAAAATTCATGTGAGAATGTAATCTTTGTTGAAACAAAGTCGATGTGAACATAATCCATGTTATGAAATCGATGTTCTGTACAAAGTCATTGTTTAACTGAAGTCGGTGTACAACTGAAGTCGTTGTTGTACTGAAATCGATGTACATATGAAATCGTTGTTTGAAACAAAGTCATTGTTCTACTAAAGTCGTTGTTTCACATGAAGTTGATGTTTGAGTGAAGTCGTTATTTCATATGAAATTGATGTTCTATCGAAATCGATGTTTAAGTGAAATCGTTGTAGAAACGAAATCGATGTTCCTTATGAAATCGATGTTCTATTGAAATCGATGTTTAAGTGAAATCGTTGTTGAAACGAAGTCGGTGTTCCTTATAAAATCAGTGTTCTACCGAAATTGATGTTTAAATAAAATCGTTGTTTAAGTGAAGTCGATGTAGAATCGAAATCGATGTTCTAGATATGAAGTCGATACTTAAGTGAAATCGATGTTCTCTATGAAATCGTTGTAGAACCGAAATCGATGTTCTACTGAGGAAATCGTTGTTTAAGTATGAAGTCGATCTAGAACCGAAATCGTTGTTTAAGTGAAATCAATGTTCTACTAAAGAAGTCGTTGTTTAAGTGAAATCAATGTTCTACTAAAGAAGTCGTTGTTTAGGTGAAGTCGATGTAGAAATGAAGTCGATGTTTGAAATTGATATTCTACTGAGGAAATCGTTGTTTAAGTATGAAGTCGATCTAGAACCAAAATCGTTGTTTAAGTGAAATCGATGTTCTACTAAAGAAGTCGTTGTTTAAGTGAAGTCGATGTAGAAATGAAGTCGATGTTTGAAATCGATGTTCTACTGAGAAATCGTTGTTTAAGTATGAAGTCGATGTAGAACCGAAATCGTTGTTTAAGTGAAATCGATGTTCTACCAAGGAAGTCGTTGTTTAAGTGAAACTGTAATCGTTGTGAGCTATCACATGGAAGTCGATGTATACTTAGACAAAAATATATGTAATGAACTTTCATAGAACAGTGAGTGTAGATGTAGTACCTCAAAAAATCTATTAATTAAAAATTATGGATAGATTGAAATTTTATCAATTAATAAATTCAATTAGTTAAAAAGGTACGCATCATTATTGCATGCGTATAAACCCCTATAAATATTCTGTAAAAATAATAGTTATACTTTAAATAATGTTCTCTAATGACCCATCATGAAATTTAGGCATAGAAAAATCATTTAGATCAAGTTTAAGAAATTATGCGACTTATTAGCGTAATTAAGTAATAAGTCAAAGAACCCATTATTTTATGAGCCAAGCGAATTATAAATGAAATTAAACATGTGGGTAGACTTTAAATAATATGAGTTGATAACCCATTATGATATTTGGACCAATGGACAAATCTTAGCCCATGAATAAATTCTCTAATAAAAAGATAATTAAAAATCTATTAAGAAAAGTAAGTACATGGGTTGTACAATTAGGCTCACATGAGTTATTGGGCCAAGAGTAAGAGCCCAAATGATGAAGATTAGAAATATTGACATAAATAATATTGAAGTGAATATAAAAAATATACAAAAGTAATTAAATAAGTGTGATAAATAGATTTACATAAGGATAAAGGGTGAATAATTGGAATTAAATCTATACCCATTAAGTCAAATTAGTAATAGGTTTGGTTAATGGACCTAACATGGATTGTTGGGCCCAAATATGAAGAGCCCATCATGAGATGGGAGTTAATTAAGTGAAATTCGTATTAAATATAGTAATAATTAGAAAAAGGGTTAAGATAAATAATAAATGACATATATATATATCCCTAAAAATAGTCCTATACTTACCCTAATCTATTACCCACGAAATTAGATCTCTCCATAAGCCAATTAGTGGATAAATGCTAGAATAGAGGAGATAAATGTGGAAATTCGGAGTTAATTAATAAATAAATAAAATAAGGATAAGATAAATACTAAAAAGGGTCATAAATGTCCTAAAAAGAGTCCTAATCCTATCCTAAATCATTACCCACGAAATTGGACCTCTCCCCTATCCTATTAGGTGGGATAATGCAAGAAATAAGGGGATAAAAAAGGAAAAATTAAGAGTTTGAAGGGAAAGAGGAGTTTTAAGAAAGTAGGACTCTTAAACCAAGCCATACACACCCCAATTCGACCCTACCACCCCATAGATCATTTCTGAAGCTCTAGGGGATGAAGAGAGGAGTTGAGGACGAGAGGAGCAAGAAGGAAGGAGCTTGGAGCAAGAGGATTTCATCTTCTACCTCGTCTTCAAGCCCTAGGATTTTTAAATGCATGAAAGGTAGGCAATCTCTCAAGCCAAATTCGTGTAAAAATTACCCTAGGAAGACTTCATGATCCCGAGCAAAATCCCTTTGGTTTCGCTCCATTTCGATCTTCCATGATGGAGAATTAATTTCTTGAAGTTCTGTCAGATCCATGTTCACGACCCTTCATGATTACTTTCAAACCTTGTGTATACTTGCTCTCTTACCATGATAAAATTCTCATATATACTAGATCGCATTAGCTTTCAAACCCCCCTAGTTTCGCTCTATTTCGATCTCCCATGAGGGAGAATTAATTCTTTGAATCTCTGTCAGATCCATGCACCCGACCCTTTATGTTTGCTTATGAACCTCGTGCATACTTAGCTTCATACCGTGAGAAAATTCTCTTAAATACTACATCATGTTAGCTTTCGAACCTCTGATTTTGAAATTTTTCATCATGTATTCATTTTTAATTAATTCGTTGAACCTTGACTGCACATGTTTAGGTCACAGAAATGTCACCCGATCAAAGCATACCTAAACCTTGTCTATTTTCAAATTAACTGTATAGGTTGATAGATCTATGTGTCTATTTTCATTTAAATTGATTTCGTGATTTTTGGATCATCGTGTGATTTTATATTAATTTTTGCAAGTACCCTATATCAAATAGGATCTGCCCTAGAAAAATAGAAAAAAGGGCCGAACCCTTCTGATATCCCGATGGCGCGACCCGCCGCGATATCATCCGGGTAGCGCTCCGCTGTCACGTCATGTTGAGAACGCGGCGGACAAAGACACCGCGATACCCACCTTGAACCGGGCCATACTGGCCGGTTCGCTTGTCGCGTCCAGCCGCCTTGTCGCGACCTGGAGTCGCGACAGGTACCCTCGTCGCATTAACAGAAAAATAGCCAGAACCTGAAATTGCTTATATACCCTTGCTCTACTTACTAATTAGCCATTGTTTAGCCTTAATTAAATATTGTTATTCATAATTTGATCTGAATAAATATTAATGTGCAATAAATTGCATGAATCTAATTAACTTAAAAGCTTTGTGCACAATCCATCATGCTCTTTTGATTTCATACACTTGCACACACTTAACCATCATGTTTCCATTAAACCTTAGTAAATTACTCAATAATGTATCTGGTAATTAAGTGAAACTAATTACCTAATTTCTCTATTATTTAAATGACACATGTCTTCATTTTATTCGCGTGAATTGTACACTGTTGCCGTTTTCCCTCAGCCTCCGAGCACTCGAGGCACGATAGACCCGTTTTCTACACACTTTCTTTTGACTTAGACCACCTCTCCATCGGGAATAATCTCGACTGGACTAGGGACTCCTTGTCAAGGCCTCCGTACGTCTTCTTGGCTTTAGCGCACATCCTTAGCAGACAAGCTGGTTGTACCTTTAAATCCCTCTACACTTTTAGGGATCAATATGATCCAAAATGGCCTTAGTGGATTCTCTCTTATCTTGTGATCACGTCGGACCATCTAGCCTATGTTCGTAGCATGGCTAGTGGGGCAGATGTGACTTCTACCAGACTGCCGGTACCCGACCTGGTGTTGTGCAACTGTTACTATCGTGGTTTATCATTGTTTTACGATTATACCCCTATCGCATCTACTATCCTTGTACTCTCGTCTATTCACGTTCACTCTACTATCTCGTATATTCATCTAGTACTCTCTTGAGACTCTTGAGCTGTTGTGGCTCCCATTGCTTGTACTATACATGACTGTCTAGCACCATAATATGGGTCCGGTGACCCTACTGACTCGAATGCATACAGTGCAGGGCACGGAGAGTATCCGAGGGGTTCCAATCTAGTCCTGGGGGCAGAGAGCCACCCGAAAATACCTGCAGGGGCTATTGACGGTGTTCTGCATTGCACCGGTTCTGACTATACTATTTTGGCTAGACATCTAACTGTTATAACAGTAGTCTGAGGAGCTCAGACGTACTATACTATCGTGAAATGGCTACTGTCCCAAAGTGACTATTGTCGTACTCGACTAGTGCACCGTGGTGCAACCATACACGTTATCTCTTTACATGTTATCTCGATACACGTTATCTCTTTACACGCTATCTCTTTACACGTTATCTCGTTACACGTTTACATGCTATCTCGTTATATGGTTTTTTCTCTATCATTCTAGTTTTGCAATATTCTTGTGAAGTGTATTATCGTTCACTTGTTATTGCATGCTATCATTCTCTTGATATAGTATGCCATTAATCTCTCGTTATCTTGTACTATTACTCCTTGAAACTATACTTGATCATTCTCTCTAGTTAACCTGTGTTACAAGACATTAATCACTTAAAGTATGCTTGTTTACACGAGATATTAAGTCCTACTGAGCGTTATCGCTCACCCTTTGTTATTTGTTATTGTGTTTTCAGGTAAGTCGAATGATGACCTTACTCACAACAACGGGATTGGACTGGAGTGATGAGCGTCCTGGAGTCATAGTGATGGATTGTCCCCAGTACCCTAGAGTTAGTTTAGATAGTTGCTTAGTTATCATTTCCAAATGTAATGAAGTCATTGAGCCCTATGTTTTGGCTCTGAATTAGTGCTGTAATAGTTTAGATGAATTATCAATAAAATGATGAGTTTTAATTACAATTATTGTTCATTAGTTGCTCTGATATTTGCGAATGTATGCGCAATTTACATTACCATACACGTTGTTCATGCCTCCCCGATTTATTCCGCTGCTAAATTGGCAGGTCATGACAGTAGACAACTTACTGATTTTGTTTGAATTACTGCCTGAAGTATATAGAAGAGGAAGACAACATACCATCCACTTTATCCGATGAAAAGATGAAGTTTGCCATTGTTCAAAGACGATCCTCTGGCGGCACCCATAGGAAAAAGAACTGTAAGTTTCTAAAAACTAAGGATGTGGAAAAAAATAGGATTGGAAAAAAATTTGCATGTGCCTTTGATGAACGTGTATATGTCATGTTCTCATGTTGTTCATGGTAAGTTTAGAAGGCTGAGTCAGCATCTCTCATTGATAATATAATAACGTGGTGTGAGGTCTAAAAGGCTAAGCCATAGAGTCTGATAAGCCCAACCCCTAGTGTAATTTATAGCTAAGTTAAAGGGAAATAAGATGATCTTACACACAACTCGAATTTTAATGTAGTGGTAGCCTGTTCCTCATAACAATTAGTACCAAAGCGAGTTTGCCGATTTAACACCCGAGAGTGTTGTTGTGGGGGAGATTGTTGGCGTGGTAGGTATAGAGGGTCGAGAATTAGTATCTATCCCAAATAACTTTGTGTGGCGTGAGGTCTAGAGGGCCAAGTTAAGGGGTCTAACAAACCCAACCCACAATCTAGTTAATAGCCAAGTTAAAGAAAAAGAAGATGATCCCCCACACACAACTCTCATATTTGACGTAGTGATAACCTTATCTTAGTAACAAAGAAGAAATCGTTTGGGATCCAATATGTTTAATTGGGACTTGATACTGCTGCAGAAAATCAAACACAATCCGCCACCACCTACAGCACTCCCCACGAGGGAGCAATCCCAGACTGAAAGGAGTTCACTAACACCATTGAATCCGTGGAGATCCCTGCTAAGAAAAATCTTTTTTCCAAATCCAGTTAGATGCCATCACACATTGCACGAACTTCAGCAAGCAAACTACTCCCAGTGCCATAGAAATGAGAGAAAGCGAAAAGCAAGGTGCCAGCAGTGTTCCGAATTATGCCACCGCCCCCACAAGGGCCTGGGTTTCCTTTAGAAGCCCCATCCACATTAAGCAGGAGACCATGTAAAGGAGGGATCCATCTAACCATTTTAACAACCTTGACAGGAACCAAAAATGAAAAACCAAACTCCCGAATCACATCCATTTGTTGAGCTGTGGCAGAGTTCTTGAAGACGAACTTGCCAACAACGATATTAACAAGTTCATGAATATCATGGCGGAGCATAGTGCTAGAGCATGCAACCTGTTCAAACTTCATTTACATCTGATTTTCCAAATTTCTCAGATAATGAGCATAGAAGAATAAATAGAGATGAAACCATGGGGATTGTTAACACTGCAGGAACTGATAATCTCCCATAGGCGAATTGAGATGTTCATATTAATATCTAGGCCAGCCTGAAGAAATGGAGAAATCCAGAGCCATAAATCCTTGGCGAGATCACTGTGCACAAACAAGTGATTTAAATCCTTAACTTGAGGAGACCTGCAACAACAACATCGGGAAGGAAATGGAATGCCACATTCAGCAATACGATCATCCACAGGAACCGCTCTATGAAGGATCAGCCAAGAGAAAATGGATGCCCTCCTACTGAAACGATGGTGCCAGATTCTTTGAAGCGGCAATCTTTTGAAACCATGAATGCGGACCTACTCATAAGCACTTTTAAGTGTAAAATTTCCTTTACTGGTAGGCGCCCAAACACAGAGATCCTCATGGGAAGAGAGGTGCAACTGAATCATATCCTGGGGAATACTGTGGCGCAAAGGATGGTTGTAATCAGTGATAACCTCCCTAACAGAAGGAGATGGTTTATGTAGAGCATAAGAAACAGTCTCTCGAAGCAGCTTCTCACCAAACCATACATCATCAAGGAAATTTATACGACTACCATTTCTAAGGACCCATCTGGTATTCTTCAAAACCACCTCATAAGCAGCAACAAACATCTTCTTACCAATACTGAAAGGATGAGAAATGAGGCGACCATCATTAAACAATCTATTTTTTGCATATGACGCCCAGAGAGAAGAACCATGAATCATATTGTGACGGCCCTCGTTACACCGGTACGGTCATACCGACCCACGTCGGTATAGCGAGTGCTGCCAGCCACAGTGGGACATTTACCCAACGATACAAACAGCTGAGATACATGCGAATATACAACAGAGTAGCGGAAGTAAAAGAGAACTATCTCCATTCATTCATCATCCACATTAAACATACATGCAGTTTACAATTTGCAAAAAGGAACCAAAGTTCACATAAATTAAATTACTGAAATGGAAATACATAATGTCCACATAATACATTCTTCTCATGATAATTCTAATACAATGTTTCAAGTACATACTAGGAAGTACACAATCATAAAGAACTCCAAAAACTAGCTAGTCTCCACGCTCGGAGTCCGTCTCTGCTGCCTCCTCCAAGGGTACTGTGTCACCAACTATACCTGTACGCCGAAGCAAGGAGTGAGTCCAGGGACTCAGCAAGCAACACTATTCATGATATACACGTACAAATCCTAGTGGTTTCTACAAGCACATTACAATTAGCAACACACAGCATGCTAGTCAATTCAAGTTCTCAACCTATCATGAAAGTTCTACAATTTTATACATAACTCATGCTTTCAGATTTTTAAAATAAAATCCACCTATCACATGGTCTCTATTCAATTTACTCATGAACTTTAATCTTTTACAGAATCAAACATGAGAGCTATCAATATGGACAATTTACATGCATGAAAAGGGAACACAATTTGCATGGATTCCACATATTCTTAAGTGCATACATAACTTTTTCACATGCTTTAGGTTGCTGATTTCACATGGTTCAATGACTATAAATCTACACATGAGAGCTACAACGTTGCTTAAAACCTCACATATGAACAATCCATCATGCCATTTTGCACACATATTCATTTGTTGTCCCTACCATGGATTCTAAACACTTTGTACACATAACATGAGAATAATAACATGCATTTTCTGGATTCACATGGTTTCAGATTTAGTCTCACATGGTTTCAATAACACATTTACACATCGAGAATTTCACATTTTCTTTTACACAAATTTCCTCTTTTCACGTGGTTACACTTTGCACATACACATTCACATGTCACTTACACATTTACACATGGTCACATACACATTTCACATTACACTTTACACATTTTTAGGTGCCGTGACACATAGTCCAAACCACCAAAGAAGGACACAAACACATCACATCACATAGACGCCATCTAGGCAATACAATGGCGACTCTTGGACTCCGCAGACCGGGAGAACAAGTCTCCACCCTAACCAGTGGTACTTGTCCACCTCCAGGATTTCCCCCTAATGCCCTTAGGGTCACTTAGCACAATGAACTTTCTCAGGGGGACTTTTCCCTGATATGGCTCCACTGCCTTCTCGGAAGCAGTATCACATTGGCACAATTACACTTTTACACATTTACCGTTTTACACATGGTTTTTACACTTTACACTTTTCATCACATTCACTTTCTCACTCACATAAATCCTCTGTTTTTCCTAACCCCCCAAGGCCCCCAATATGCTCTAAACTCAAGTGTTGAGTTCTCCTCCCCTCCTCTCAAATTTTGGGCATTCTCTCTCTCTCTCAGGCGCTATTTGGCAGGCAGAAGACCCAGGTTTATTGCGGCGCCTTAAGCCTGAGCGTTCTTATTGCGACAGGTCAAAGGGTTTCCTTCTTCTTTCTTATCGTGATAGGCAGGATCGTCGCGTTCTGATCGCGACGTAGCGCTGCATTGCCTCTCTGACCGAGAGGGACTGGCGACAGGTTTTGACGTTCCGCTTCTGCTATGACTCAGTTTTATTAGCACCTGTGCTGTTCCTAGTGCAGTGCTACTCTAGTCTCTTTGCCCGGTGCTAGGCACTTGAGGGCTTGTCCACGAGACATGTTGTTACCATTACCTGGGACCCCCATCCCCGCGTGCCTGTTAGAGGGAGTTCTCTGGGCGGAAGGCGTGCTCGAGTCATGGACTTGGAGCAGAGGGGTAAACAATGGGGACAGTGGCGTAGAGTCATTTGTAGAGCTCTCTTAGCTAGTCTGTGTCTCCGAGGTAGTTGTGGTGCTCTTTCGTTGCAGACCAGTTAGTCCTTTCTCACTGCCTCACTCTACGTAGTTCTGGAACCATTTAGAGGGGCCAGGCGTGGGACCGTAGTCCGGCCAGACTACGGCGTTGTGTTTCTTTAGTTCCGCGTCTCACTTCGACGGGAGGTGTTAGACATGGACCGTTGGTCGAGGGTAAGGTGTGTGGTGCACCTGACTAGCTGACTAGTGTAGCGTACTGTAGCTAGTGTGTTTGCCTAGGCAGTGTTTAGCTGTCTGTGTTATAGCCTTGGGTTTTTTCTGTTGCCATGTTTTACATGGATTTTCCGGTCCCGACATGTAGCCTTGACCGAGGACCGTGTAGTTTCTTTCACGCTTCCGCACTTGACTCTATTTAGTAGAATAGAATTTACTGCTTTATTTAATTATTGCATTTAGTTCTATTTCTACTGTTAAAACCAGTGGGAGATTGGTATTCCCTACTGGGCTTCTTCGTGAAGCTCATGCCCTCTTTTACAGGTGAGACTTCACAGCAGTTCCCTCCATGGCAGATTGAGGAGACGGGGCCATAGTAGATAGCGTCCCCAGTGAGCAGTGTTCCCCAGCTTGTGTACTTCACCTTCGGGGTATGCCCCTAAGGGACGTGTTCTTTCCCCTTTTATTTTAGCACTTGTACTTTATTTACTTTGGGACTGTACTAGACTGTTACTCAGTGTTTGACTCTTTTCCTTCACCTGTCGTACATTTTAGTGTGTTTGTTGTTACTTATCTCTATTAAATATCTTGTTAGACCGATCCGTTAGCCCTTCCAAGTCTCCAGACCCATGGGTGGCAGTGCCGATGTTCAGATTCTTGGTGGGAGCCAAGGGTCCGGGCGCAGGGGCCATTACAGTGGTATCAGAGTAGGGGTCTATCAGGACTTGTATGGAAATAAGTAATAACGTAAAGTCCCTTAAGAAGTACAAGTAACACTGCTAGCCACCGGAGTTTTATCTGTTAACCTATTATTATGGCTGTTTTGCAGAACATGCCTCCACGCACTCACAGGCAGGCTTGTGAGCTGGCGGAGCATCAGGAGTTCGAGTCGGACGGATCGGTTGCAGCCGAGCACATGCCGATTGATGCTCAGCCCCAGCAGTTCGAGCAGCCTGGGGACCTGTTGCCGCAGGGCGTTCTGTTTCCACAGGGAGGGCCGCCGCAACAGTAGTTTCTGCCCCTCCCCCGCCGGCTGTCATGGAGCAGTGGTGGAGAGCTATGTTCCAGGGTCCTTGGCAGTACCAGTAGTACTCGCAGTACCCTCAGTACCAGCAGATGCGGGCAGGAGGTCAACAGTTCGCAAAAATGGCAACAGAGGAGTAGCCACCACTGACCCCGCAGGTAGCACCAGTTCAGCCAGAGGTACCACCAGTGGTACGACAGTAGACTTCAATTGCAGCGGCAGCACCTGAGGACCGCATGACGCTTCTGGAGAGGTTTCTTCATCTTCGGCCCCTGATGTTTTCTAGTGACCGTGATCCAGACAAGGCAGAGAGTTGGGTCCATGAGCTCGAGCGCACCTTTGAGACCATGGACTGTGCAGAGCTGGATCAGGTCAGGTTGGCAGTATATCATCTGAAGGGGTCTATCCACGAGTGGTGGAGGGCAGTGAGCCAGACCAGTTTTCAGGGAAAGAGGCTGAACCAGATCACTTGGCAGGAGTTCCTAGTGGCCTTTCACAGCGAGTTCTTCCCCGACTACGCTTGCCGTAAGAGGAGGGACCAGTTCCACGAGTTGGTGCAGGGAGACTCTACCATAGCACAGTACCACCAGAGGTTCGTACAGCTACTTCGACATGTCCCCCACGTGGCCGCTAGTGAGCAGGCTCGTACCGAGCGGTTCATTAGCGGGCTATGCTCGGAGTTGAGGTGGGCCATGGCTAGTCACCTCTGTGACTCCTTGATGGTAGCAGTGGCGAGAGCCACCGCCTTAGAGCGGGAGTGTCTATTTCAGCCGCAACAGAGTGGAGGCTCAGGGAGGTTTTCTCCGTACCATCACCCCTCGGGCAGTTGAGGGAGTGTTTCCTCTTCTTCTTCTTCGGGGACAGGCGGTGCTGGCCTGACCTTGAAGTTGAAGAAGCTGTTTACTCGTGGAGGCAGGCGTCAGTACAGGTAGCCATAGCAGTAGCGACGTCAGCCGGAGCAGCAGTCTGTGCAGCAGGGAGCAGAGCAGAGTCAGCAGGGCACGGGTTGTTACCACTTTGGGCAGCAGGGGCACTACATCTGCGGGTGTCCGTTGAGGCCGCAGCAGCAGCAAACACCTAAGGCACAGTACCGTCCACCCCAGCCGGCGTAGCACCAGCAGCAACACCAGGGACAGTTCCAGTAGCCGCAGCAGTGCCAGCAGTAGCAGCCTCAGCGAGGACGTGGATGCGGTCAAGTGATTAACATCACCAGAGAGGAAGCGGAGGCCTCTAATCTAGTCGCCGATACGGTTCCTATCCTTGGTAGGGCTGCTAGAGTTTTGATTGATTCGGGTGCCACGCACTGTTTTGCTTCTGAGGAGTTCTTTGCTACTTTGTCTGAGTTTGCTCCGGAGCGGGCCTGTGACCTAGCTATTGAGCTGCCGATGGGTGACTTTGTGCATACTTTGGGCTACCTAGAGGGTGTCACCATCGAGGCACAGGGCCACCAGCTACCAGCCAGACTGTTTTCCTTACAGCTCCATGACTTTGATGCCATCCTTGGCATAGACTGGTTAGAGGCACACTCTGCACTGGTGGATTGTCAGCGGAAGACCGTGAGGTTTGAGCTACCTAGAGCACCTGTGCTTTGCTTCCAAGGTACTCGGTCTACCCGTCGACCTTTTGTCTCTTTTTGTAGAGCTCGGCATATTATCTGAGACAGTGGTGTAGCTTTCTTGGCTTCTGTATGTGTCTCGGTTTCTGGTAAGATATCTGTTTCAGATGTGCCTATTGTCTGCGAGTTTGCCGATGTGTTTCTGGAGGATCTACCTGGCTTGCCTCTGGAGCAGGAGGTAGATTTCTCCATTGAGTTGCTTCTGAGGACGATGCATCCATCCAAGGCACCGTACCGGATGGCTCCAGCGGAGCTGTGGGAGTTGAAGTGCCAACTAGAGGGGTTTCTTGCGTTGGGCTTCATTCGTCCTAGCCGTTCTCCGTGGGGAGCGCATGTTTTGTTTGTGAGAAAGAAAGATGGCAGCCTCAGGATGTGCATTGATTATCGGCAGCTGAATCAGGTGACTATGAAGAACAAGTACCCTTTGCCCAGGATCCATGACTTGTTCGACCAGTTGCAGTCAGCTTCAGTGTTCTCGAAGATCGACTTGAGGTCGGGCTACTGCCAGTTGCGGATCCGCGAGTTAGACATCGCCAGATCAGCTTTTCGTACCCGCTACGGCCACTTCGAGTTTGTCATGATGCCTTTTGGGCTCACGAATGCACCTGCAGCATTCATGGAGCTGATGCACAACGTGTTTCGAGAGTACTTGTGGTGGTGTTCATCGACGACATCCTAGTGTACTCAGCGATGGTAGAGGAGCACAAGGTTCACTTGAGGCTGGAGTTGCAAGCTTTGAGGAGTCACCAACTTTACGCCAAATTCAGCAAGTGTGAATTTTGGCTAAAGGAGGTGCACTTCCTGGGTCACATTGTTTCTGGTGCAGGTGTGGCGGTTGATCCCGCCAAGGTTGAGGCCGTGGTTTCTTGGAGCCAGCCCACTACCGTTGCAGAGGTGCACAGTTTTCTGAGGCTGGCAGGCTACTACAGAAGGTTCATCCAGGACTTCGCCTGAGTTATTGATCCTTTGACTAGGTTGACCAGGCGGGAGACCAGGTTTGTGTGGACAGTAGAGTGCGAGCGCAGTTTTCAGGAACTGAAGAGCCGACTGACTTCAGTTCCGATCCTTGTTGTACCTTCTGGCAGCGGCGGCTTTATGTCTACACAGACGCATCGGGGACTGGTTTGGGTGCTGTGCTAATGCAGCACGATCGAGTAGTTGCTTATGCTTCTCGTCAGCTGAAGAAGCATGAGCAGCACTACCCGACAGACGACTTGGAGCTTGCAGCAGTCGTGTTCACCTTAAGGTTGTGGAGGCACTACTTGTACGATGAGGTGTTCGAGGTTTTCACAGATCACCGGAGCTTACAGTACATCTTCACACAGAGAGATCTGAACCTCAGGCAGTGCAGGTGGCTCGAGTACTTGAAGGACTACGACTTTACCCTTTCCTATCACCCGGAAAAGGCTAATGTCGTAGCAGACGCTTTGAGTAGGAGATCCCACTTGAGTTCTTTGTTGGTTAGACACTGAAGACTCCTAGAGGATGCCACTCAGGGCGTGTTCACGCCATCGAGCCTCAGGGAGAGGGCAGTGTTGGCCAGCATGATAGTTCACCCTATGATATATCAGCAGGTGATCGAGGCACAGAGTGCAGACGTAGACTTGGTAGATGTGTTTCAGTTGCCCGAGGTGGTGCTGGACAAGGATAGCGAGGTTCAGTTCCGAGACAGACTCTACATTCCAGAGGACGTCAGGGAGGAGGTATTGGCTCAGGAGCACAAGTCGCGATACTCTATTCATCCGGGCTCCACCAAGATGTACCACGACTTGAGGGAACTGTTTTGGTGGCCCGGGATGAAGAGAGATATCGCTGAGTTTGTTTCCGCTGCCTTACTTGTCAGCAGGTGAAGGCAGAGCACCAGCGTCCTAGTGGTGAGTTGTAGTCACTTCCCATTCCCGTGTGGAAGTGGGAGCACATCATCATGGACTTTGTTTCTGGCTTACCTCACACTTCACAGGGGCACGACAGTGTTTGGGTCATCGTCGACAGGCTGACGAAGACCGCTCACTTCCTACCGGTCAGAGCAGTGTGGTCAGTGGATAGACTTGCACGCCTGTTTGTGGATAGAGTGGTGCCTTTGCACGGAACTCCGATTTCTATTGTTTCAGATAGAGATCCGAGGTTCACTTCTTGTTTCTGGCACAACTTTCAGCGGGTACTTGGTACCGAGTTGAGGTTGAGTTTAGCCTACCACCCACAGACAGATGGGCAGTCGGAGAGGACCATACAGACCCTCGATGACTTGTTGAGAGCGTGTTGCCTAGACTGGGGCGGCACGTGGGAGTCACACCTTCCCATGGTGGAGTTTTCATATAATAATAGCTTTCACTCCAGCATCGGGATGGCACCCTATGAGGCTCTATATGGTCGACTGTGCAGGACACCGTTGCATTGACACGAGGTTGGCGAGAGGTAGTTGCTGGGTCCAGAGTTGGTGCAGCAGTGCGCAGACACTGTGAGGCTGATCAAACAGAGGTTGCAGATAGCCCAGAGTAGACAGAAGAGCTACGCCGACGTTCCCAGGAGGCCACTTTAGTACCCGCAGTACCCTCAGTACCAGCCGTACCAGCAGATGCCGGCAGGAGCTCTGCAGTTCGCAGAAATGGCAGCAAAGGAGCAGCCACCACCGACCCCGCAGGCAGCACCAGTTCAGCTAGAGGTACCACCAGTGGTACGACAATAGACTCCAGTTGCAACGGCAGCACCTGAGGACCGCACGACGCTTCTGGAGAGGTTTCTTCATCTTCGGCTTCTGACATTTTTTGGTGACCGTGATCTGGACAGGGCAGAGAGTTGGGTCCATGAGCTCGAGCGCACCTTCGAGACCATGGACTGTGCAGAGCTAGATCAGGTTAGGTTGGTAGTATATCATCTGAAGGGGTCTGCCCACGAGTGGTGGAGAGCAGTGAGCCAGACCAGTTTTTAGGGCAGGAGGCTGAACCAGATCACTTGGCAGGAGTTCCTTATGGCCTTTTACGGCGAGTTCTTCCCCAACTACACTTGCTGTGAGAGGAGGGGCCAATTCCACAAGTTGGTGCAGAGAGACTCTACCATAGTACGGTACCACCAGAGGTTCATGCAGCTGCTTCGACACGTCCCCCACGTGGCCGCTAGTGAGCTGGCTCGTGCCGAGCGGTTCATTAGCGGGCTACACTCGAAGTTGAGGTGGGCCATGGCTGGTCACCTCTGTGACTCCTTGACGGTAGCAGTGGTGAGAGCCACCGCCTTGGAGCGAGAGTGTCTGTTTCAGCCGTAGCAGAGTGGAGGCTCAGGGAGGTCTTCTCCGTACCTGCACCCCTCAGTCAGTCGAGGGAGTGTTTCCTCTTCTTCTTCTTCGGGGACAGGCGGTGCTGGCCTGAACTTGAAGTTGAAGAAGCTGTTCACTCGTGGAGGCAGGCGTCAATACAGGCAGCCACAACAATAGCGACGTCAGTCAGAGCAGCAGCCAGTGCAGCAGTCTATACAGCAGGGAGCAGAGTAGAGTCAGTAGGGCACGGGTAGTTTACCACTGTGGGCAGCAGGGGCACTACATCCGTGAGTGTCCATTGAGGCCGCAGCAGTAGCAATAGCAGCATACACCTCAGGTGTAAGGCCCTCGAATTTTACTGCATTATTGCATGTAAATGATTCGTGTCGTATATGTACGTATGTATGTATCTACGTATGTATTAGTGGTATACTTATATGTGTATGTGTATAGCTTAGGTATAAATAATGTATGTAATGCTTGATGGTAGTGTGTACTTGATAACGTATACATATAGCATGTATATAGGTGTAAAGGTGCATGGTTTCTGCATGTTTTAGAGTTCTGGCCGAAGGCCAGATTGGCGTCAATATCAGGACGTCGATGAGGTGTCAGCGTCCACCCATGGACGCCAACACTAATCCCAGCGTCTAACGATGTGGACGCCAACTTCTCTGACCTGCATGCATTGCAGAGCCAGAAACTCCGGAAGCAAGGCAACTCACCCATTGGGGAGATGTCCCCCAACGGTCTGAAACACATCTTGTCACCCCATGCGTGGGAGAAGAGCCTCTCCTCTTCAAAAGAGCCCCATTTGTGCAACCCTAGCTCTTCTCTTGGCCTTTGCAAGAGGAGAAAAGAGAGGAGAAGAAAACCCTAGAGGAAATTGAGAAAAACCCCCACTTTGCACCCAAAAATCTGACCCTCTGAAGCTGGATCCGGCCATTTTCCACGACAAGAAGCTAGCTGGAGTGAAGGAGGAGACTTCCCCGGCCGTACTTTGGAGCCATCTTCATCCAAGAACCTGGAGGGAGGTGATCTTGGAGGCCATTTTGCAACTTCTTGGGAATGCCCAAGGAGAGCTTCTCCAAGCCCTAGATCCATTGGTGTATTTTTCTAAAGGCAAGTAACCTAACCATAACGTCCCCATATGTGTCTAGGTTGATTCTACCATTTTTATGCATTTTCTCTCGAGTCCTAGACCCCCAAATTCACCCTATCTTGAGAGCTCGGGTCTGTGTTTTTGCACAGACCTGAACTTAACGGCAACATCTCTTGCCGTTAAGATCATGGTTGGCGACAAGCGATCATGCCGTTAACTCCCTTTGACGGCCAGAGCTTGACGTTGAGTTCTTCGGGACAGAACAGAAACCTGTTCTCTCTTCTTATATGATTAATTTCGATGGATTTTTCCGTGATGAGGATATATGGTAGCCCTATACACTATGTATACTAGTAATGTGGTGTGTGGATGGATGAGTGTGCATGGTGGTGAATGTGTTATTTTGTTCCATGAAATTACAAGCATGATTAGTTGTTAATCTGTCATCTACTGTGCATGATTTAGGAGCCTGTATGCCCAAGTTTGTGAGATCATGCATGTATGGATCAGCCCTATTCTGAAATTTGAGATTTTGCCATGCTTGTGTAAATTATTGAAAGTGTTGTTTGGGGAAATAGGAATTGTGCATAAGTTATGATAAATCCTTGGTAAACAGGCATCACCCCATAAATTGAGGAATAAATTCTGTAGCTCTATACATGTAGGGTTCAGACAGTAGCTTGCTAAAGTTGTGTGACTTGTGTATAATTCCATTCGACTTGAATTACGAATGCATGAAAAAATGGATGTTTGTTTTCTGTAAATTCATTTTAACTTAGAAAAATCTGAAAAATTGCATGAAGGGTCCTAAACCCGAATTAGTTTGTGATTAAAATTTCAGGTCATTTGGACCAGAGCACGATGCCTTATGAAATTTTCCATGAAAAATGTGAAATTGATGCATGTCATTGTAAAATGAGTTGATTCTTGTTTAATCCCACTTGATTAATGGAATTACCTACTTGTTAATGTCTTGAAATCTGTAGTGTCTTGTTAGGAAAATAGAGGCATGTGCTGTGAGTGAGAAAGTGAATGAAGTGAGAGTGACATGTGTCAACCATGTGTAAATCGGTAAAAAGTGTAAATGGTAAATGTGCAAATGTGACACTGCTCCGTTAGAGGGCAGTGGAACCGTATCAGGGAAAAGTCCCCCTGAGAAAGTTCAATGCGATGTGACCTAAGGGCATCGGGGGGAAATCCTGGAGGTAGACAAGTACCACTAGTTAGGGTGGAGACTTGTTCTCCGGTCTGCGCAGTCCAAGAGTCGCCATTGTATTGCCTAGATGGTGTCTATGTGATGTGATGTGTTATGTCCTTCTTTGGTGGTTTGGACTAGTGTCACGGCACCAATTGTGAATGTGTAAATGTGTATGTGTCATGTGTTAATGGTAAGTGAACAAGTGTAATGTGTATGTGTAAAGCGCATTTAAGTGAATTGGAAATTTGTTGTAAAGAAAATGTGAATCCAAAAATGTGAGATATGATATTGTAAATCCATGTCGTGACAAATCTGAAACCATGCTAAATCAGTAGCTTCCTTATGTTATGATCATGTTTACATGTACAAGTGTCTAGAACCATGAGGGACAAATAAATGAGTATGTGTACACAATCCATGTTCGGTTGTTCACATGTTGTGTCTTAAATAACATTGTAGCTCACATGTGTAGGTTATGGTTACTAAAGCATGTGAAAACCAACAAGCTAAGCATTTGAAAATGGTTATGTATATGTATAAGAACATGTAGATTCCATGCTAGTTGTGTTCCATCTCATGTACGCGCGGAATTCATGTTAATGGTTCATGTTTGGTAAAATGTAAAGTAAGAATTCATGAGTAGGAATGATTAGAGAGCATGTGTTAGGAAATTCATTTCGTTAAGGAAATCTAAAAGCATGTATCATGTGTTTAATGATAGAACTATCATGATAGATTGTCATTTCAAGGTTTAAGCATGCTACATGTTGAGTCTTTTGCAATTGTGTGTGTAGAGCCCACTATGACAGTACGTGTATGGTGAGTAGTGTTACTTGTTGAGTCTTTTGACTCACTACTTGCTTCGGCGTACAGTGTAGTTGGTGACATGGCACCGTTGGAGGAGACGGTGGAGACGGACTCCGAGCGCGGAGATTAGAGCGTTGCTGAAATTCTTGTGGACATTTGAGATTATCATAGTATGTAATTGCAACATTGTACTAGCATTATTAGAAAGAAATTGTATAAGTGTGGACATCTAGTATTTAATTTTCAGCAATTTAAATTATGTGAACTTTAAGTTCTTTAATGTCATTGCAATTTCATGTATGTTAAATGTGGATGATGAATGAATGAAGACAGTAGTTCTTTTACTTCCGCTACTCTGTTCTATATTCACGTGTATCTCAGCTGAATGTATCGTTGGGTAAATGTCCCACTGTGATGACGCTTGCTATACCGACGTGGGTTGGTATAACCGTACCGGTATAATGAGGGCCGTCACATCAGGCATAGTACCGTCCACCCCAGCCGTCACAGCGCCAACAGCAGCACCAGGGTCAGTTCCAGCAGCCGCAGTAGCACGAGCAACAACAGCCTCAGCAAGGATGTGGACGCGGTTGGGTGATGAACATCACCAGAGAGGAGGCGGAGGCCTCTAATCTAGTCGTCGGTCCAGTTCCAATCCTTGGTAGGGCTACTAGAGTTTTGATTGATCTAGGTGCCACGCACTATTTTTCTTCTGAGGAGTTCTTTGCTACTTTGTCTGAGTTTGCTCCAGAGCGGGCCTATGACCTAGCTATTGAGCTGCCGATGGGTGACTTTGTGCGTACTGTGGGCTACCTAGAGGGTGTCACCATCGAGGTACAGGGCCACCAGCTACCAGCCAGACTGTTTGCCTTACAGCTCCACGACTTTGATGCCATCCTTGGCATGGACTAGTTAGAGGCACACTCTGCACTGGTGGATTGTCAGCGGAAGACCGTGAGGTTTGAGCTACCTGGAGAACCTGTGCTTTGCTTCTGAGGTACCTGGTCTACCCGCCGACCTTTTGTCTATTTTTGTAGAGCTCAGAATATTATCTGAGATGGTAGTGTTGCTTTCTTGGCTTCAGTGTGTGTCTCGGATTCTGGTGAGATATCTGTTTCAGATGTGCCTATTGTCTGCGAGTTTGCCGACGTGTTTCCGTAGGATTTACCTGGCTTGCCTTCGGAGTGGGAGGTAGATTTCTCCCCTGGAGTTGCTTCTGGGGACAATGCGTACATCCAAGGCACCGTACCGGATGGCGCCGGCAGAGCTGCGGGAGTTGAAGTGCCAACTAGAGGAGTTTTGCGTTGGGCTTCATTCGTCCTAGCCGTTCGACGTGGGGAGCGCCTATTTTGTTTGTGAGAAAGAAAGATGGCAGCCTCAGGATGTGTATTGATTATCGGCAGCTGAATTAGGTGACCGTGAAGAACAAGTACCCTTTGTCCAGGATCGATGACTTGTTCGACCAGTTGTAGTCAGCTTCAGAATTCTCGAAGATCGACTTGAGGTCGGGCTACTACCAGTTGCGGGCGCGAGTCAGACATCGCTAGATCAGCTTTTCGTACCCGCTACGGCCACTTCGAGTTTGTCGTGATGCCTTTTAGGCTCACGAATGCACCTGTAGGATTCATGGAGCTGATGCACAGCGTGTTTCGAGAGTACTTGGACAGGTTCGTGGTGGTGTTTATCGACGACATCCTGGTGTACTCAGTGACGGCAGAGGAGCATGAGGTTCACTTGAGGTTGGTGTTGCAGGCTTTGAGGAGTCACCAACTTTGTGCCAAATTCAGCAAGTGTGAATTTTGGCTAAAGGAGGTGCACTTCCTGGGTCACATTGTTTCTGGTGCAGGTGTGGCGGTTGATCCCGCCAAGGTTGAGGCCGTGGTTTCTTAGAGCCAGCCCACTACCGTTGCAGAGGTGTGCAGTTTGCTGGGGCTGGCAGGCTACTATAGGAGGTTCGTCCAGGACTTCGCCAGAGTTGCTGAGCCTTTGACCAAGTTGACCAGGTGGGAGACCAGGTTTATGTGGACAGCAGAGTGCGAGCACAATTTTCAGGAACTGAAGAGCCGCTTGACTACAACTCCGATCCTTGTTGCACCTTCTGGCAGCAATGGCTTTGTTGTCTCCACAGATGCGTCGAGGACTTGTTTGGGTGTTGTGCTGATGCAGCACAGTCGGGTAGTTGCTTATGCTTCTCGTCAGCTGAAGAAGCATCAGCAACACTACCCGACACACGACTTGGAGCATGCAACAGTCATGTTCGCCTTGAGGTTGTGGAGGCACTACTTGTACGGCGAGGTGTTCGAGGTTTTCACAGATCACCAGAGCTTACAGTACGTCTTCACATAGAGAGATCTAAACCTCAGGCAGCGCAGGTGGCTCAAGTACTTGAAGGACTACGACTTTACCCTTTCCTATCACCCGGGAAAGGCTAATGTCGTAGCAGATGCTTTGAGTAGGAGAGCCCACTTGAGTTCATTGTTGGTTAGATACTAGAGACTCCTAGAGACGCCACTCAGGGTGTGTTTCACGCCATCGAGCCTCAGGGAGAGGGCAGTGTTGGCCAGCATGACAATTTGCCCTATGATATATCAGAAGGTGATCGAGGCACAGAGTGCAGCAGACTTGGCAGACGTGTTGCAGTTGCCCGAGGTGGTGCTGGACGAGGACCGCGAGGTTTGGTTCTGAGACAGACTCTATGTTCCAGAGGATGTCAGGGAGGGGGTACTGGCTGAGGCACACTGGTCACGATACTCTATTCATCCGGGCTCCACCAAGATGTACCCCGACTTGTGGGCACTCTTTTGGTGGCCTGGGATGAAGAGAGATATCGCTGAGTTTGTTTCGCGCTGCCTAACCTGTCAGCAGGTGAAGGCAGAGCACCAGCATCCTGGTGGTGAGTTGCAGTCGCTTCCCATTCCCGTGTGGAAGTGGGAGCACATCACCATGGACTTTGTTTCTGGCTTACCTCACACTTCACAGGGGCACGACAGTGTTTGGGTCATCGTCGATAGGCTGACGAAGACAGCTCGCTTTCCTACCGGTGAGAGCAGCATGGTCAGTAGACAGACGGCTCGGTTGTTTGTAGACAGAGTGGTGCCTTTGCATGGATCCCGGTCTCTATTGTTTCAGATAGAGATCTGAGGTTCACTTCTCGTTTCTGGCACAGCTTTCAGTGGGCACTTGGTACCGAGTTGAGGTTGAGTTTAGCCTACCACCCACTGACAGACGGGCAGTCGGAGAGGACCGTACAGACCCTCGAGGACTTATTGAGAGCGTGTTGCCTAGACTGGGTTGGCACGTGGGAGGCACACCTTCCCATGATGGAGTTTTCGTATAATAATAGCTTTCACTCCAGCATCGGGATGGCACTCTACAAGGCTCTGTATGGTCGAGTGTGTAGGACACCGTTGCATTGGCACGAGGTTGGCGAGAGGCATCTGGACTAGACTCTAGCCAAAATATCTATCCTTGAGCTGATCAAGAGGTCACAGACCCACCAAGATGCCTTAAGGGATTTTTTGCAGAGAGTCCTAGTAAGTGAATATATGAACCCCGACAATCTGCCCTCGGTCCTGTCCATTGTCAACAAAGGACCAACGATTACCTTCACAGATAGTGAGCTAGCTCCCCCTGAGGCCAGAAGGATGCCTTTATGTGTGACCCTGACAATAAACAAAGTGGCCGTCGATGCCGCCTTAGTTGACATAGGGGCCTCCATAAATGTGTGCCCTCTAAGCACTCTGCAGTCATGCAACATTTCCAAACGCCGCTTGCAAAACTCCCACTACTATAGCGGCCTATGACAACTCCCGGCGAGCCTGTCACAGTGTGGTCTCTTACAGGCGGAATTAGGCCGCTTATGATGATCGTTGATTCTATGTCCTTGACATTGACCCGATTTTCAAAGCCATTTGGTTGGCCTTGGATCGAAGCATTAGGGGCAGTCCCCCCACAGCACACCAATGTCTGAAATTCCATTCCAAGGATGCATAATTAAGGTCAAAAAGTTGCAGCGACCACCCACATTGTAGAAGCCATCGAGAAAATCTTGCATAGCGTTTGGCTTCAAATAAGCCCGTCATTTCAGTACTTGATGTTAAATTATCATGGGCTTTACCCTCTCCACCAGCCACAAACTGTGTCTCCATCATTGGCTACTATCAGAAAGGGTATCCCGTCAGACGCTAGGGTGGAATATCATGATCAAAATTGGCTATCAACCAAGAAAAGGTCTTGGAGCTCACCTCCAGGAAGACAAGTAGGTCATTGCCAATTCAAGCAAATCACAAGGCTAGGATACACGGAGAACTCAAGCCATGGACAACCTACTCATCAACTCTAAAAGCAGACCAAGAGCCTCTCACCTGGACATTATTGATCACTTTGTCAGGGTCCTATACAGCCAGGATACAACACTGTCAGGATAGAGGCATCCCATTTGCATATCAGGTTTGGAGGCCAGCGGCCGGCAAGAGGAGAAGGCCGAAGAAGAAGAGGTAGAAGACGGAAGGACATAGAGACCTGGTCTCAGCACTCAGTCTTTTGTTCTGGGATGGTGACCTCGCAAAATCTTCGACAGTGACAGACTCAGCAGCATCAACAACCACCTCCAAGCGATAGTTGCTTGGGTATGGTGAGGATTTTGAAACATTAAACCTTATCAATTTGGTAGACGAGTTCTGGCCAGGGCACCCCCGGCCTTCTAGTTATTCTATATTTTCCATCCTTGTTTCTAAGTTCTCTTTCATCCCTCCTTCTCCTCCTCTTATTCTGCAATTCTCCTCCGACGCTCTCGAAGCGTTAGCTACTTCCTCACCCTATTTTGTCCTTTTGTTTAATGGCACCGTTCTCTCCTTCTCCCGATGCCTTCAAATGTAGGGTAGCTTATTTTCCTTCTTAGGTTAAGTATGTTGTGTTTAATTTAAAAAAAAAACTTTCTTTCCACTCCTCATTCCCCCCAGCAATCGGACGGCGATCCCCGTCTTTCCTTCCCTTTCTTCGAACGACGATCCTCGTCTTTCCTTTCACCTTCATCAGATGGCGATCCCTGTCCTTTCCCCTCCAAAAAGCAATTCCCACTTCCATTTCCGTTGCAATCCCCGCTTTTGATGGCAATGCCCATCATTCCCCACTTTCAACTCTTGGACGGCGATCCCCGTCCCCGTGTTCTCTTGACGGCGATCCCCATCATTCCCCACTTTCAACTCTTGAATGGCGATCCCCGTCACCTGTCCACTCTTCCTCCCTCGGCGGCGATCCCCGCCCTTATATCCCCTTCTTTCTGCTTGAGTGACGTTCCCCGCTCACCGACCAATATGGTCACATTGGGCTATTTGGGTGAGGGGCCTTTTGCTCTTCTGCACCCCGACTTTGCTGCAGGCACCCTGAGCTCGGGTGGCCTCCCCTTGCCTCCAAATCCATCGGAGGACCCTTGAGGCCGTGCTGCATCCCTTCCTTTCCCCTCCAATAAACCTCTGGACACTTCTCCAGAGTCCTTTGTAAATATCAACCCTAGGTTAGGATCAAGGGTAGAATCTAGCAAGTCCCCGTCCCCGTCTGGGAAGAGTAAGGGTAGTGGCATACCCCGTAGATATTTAATGATCTGGTGCAAAGGTGTGGTGCTCTTCTGGTTGTCGAAGAGTTCATCCAAGAAGCTATCATTCTAAACATAGAAGCTCAGCATGAAGAATAAAGGCTAGACGATGGATTTGGGGTATATGAAATCTTAACTGAGGAGGACCCCGTAGATGAAGAAGATGGTGAAATAGAGGACGCTGCCGAGATGTATGCCAGTGGCATGAGGAGATTCGATGAACCAACATCGACAGTGGATGAACCCACCAAAGAGGTAAATATTGGGACAAAAGAAGAACCCAGGCTCCTAACCATAGCTTCCAATCTCCCTCCTGAGGAAGAAGAGGCACTCATAGAAATGTTGAGGGAGTACAAGGATTCTTTTTCCTGGTCGTATGATGACATTCCCGGCATTGACCCCGAGTTAGTGGAACATAGGCTGATCTTGAAGCCAGGGGCAATAGCTATTAAACAAAAATTAAGGCGTTTTCTCCCCCACATTGCTTTGAAGATGAAGGAGGAGATCGATAAACTACACAAATCTAAGTTCATCCGTGTAGTCCTCTATCCTTTGTGGGTGTCTAACATAGTCCAGGTGATGAAGAAAGACAGAAGAGTACATATCTGCATAGACTTTCGGGACTTGAATAGGGCATCTCCAAAGGACGACTTTCCATTACCTCACTTGGATGTCTTAATTGATAACACCGTCGGGTTCGAAACCTCTCGTTTACAGATGGTTACACAAGATATAATCAAATCCATCTAGCCCTAGAGGATCAAGAGAAAACCTCCTTCACCACGCCCTAGGGAACTTAGTGCTATGTGGTCATGCCGTTTGGATTGAAGAATGCCGGCGCCACTTATCAAAGGGCAATGTTAGAAATCTTCCACGATATGATTCATATTGATGTTGAGGTTTACGTGGACGAAATTGTGGTGAAGTCTCGGACCCGAAGTGAACATTTCTCCGTGCTTGCCAAAGTGTTTCGGCGTACACAAGAATATCAATTGAAGATGAATCCAAAGAAGTGCATATTTGGGGTTTCCTCATGTAAGCTGTAAGGGTTCATAGTCAGCAAGCGGGGGATTTAAATAGACCCAAACAAGGCCAAGGCAATAAATGAGATGTCTCCTCCTAAGAACATATTTGAGCTTCGAGGACTAATTGGACGGCTACAGTTCATAAGGAGATTCATATCTCAGCATTCTCAAAGGTGTCGTCCTTTCTATGAACTGTTAAAAGGAGGAGCCAAATTCGAATGGAATAATAAATGCCAAGAAGCCTTTGATGAGCTCAAGAGTCATCTGATGAATCCGCCTATGCTGCAAGCGCCTGTCCCAAAAAACCCCTTATCCTATATCTGTCGACTATTGAGAACTCCCTAGGAGTTGTCCTTGCTCAGCATGATAATTCTGGCAAAGAAAGGGCAGTCTATTACCTATCTAGGCTCTTCAATCCTTCCGAGCTCAAGCTCACCACAATGGAGAAAAGTGTGCAGCGCTAGTGTGGGTGGTGCAGAATTGAAGCACTACTTCCTAGCCCATCAGGTGAGCTTGATTTCTAGAATGGATCCTATTATTATCTCCTGGAGAAGCCAGTCCTCGCCGACAGATTGGCATGTTGGCAGAGCTTCTTGTCTCAATTCGATATCACCTTTGTAGTCCAGAAGGCTATAAACGGTATGCCATTGCTGAGCACCTTGCTTACCTTCCTCTTCCTCATAGTGACACGGTCCAGGAAGAGTTTCCTGATGAAAACCTATCACTCATCTGTCGCGATCCCTTCTGGTCACTCCATTTCGATGGAGCTCTCAATTCTAGGGGACGGGGCATAGGTGCTGTCTTGCTCACCCCAAAAGGGATCACCATTCCATTGGCCTATCAACTCCAATTCCCTGCCACCAACAATGTCTCCGAGTACGAGGCTCTCCTAGCCGGTCTAAAGCTTGCCTATCTCTTAGGCGCGCGTCACCTCAAGATCATAGGAGACTCTCAACTCGTCCTTCGGCAGGTCCTTTCTACCTACCGCACTCGTGACCCCAAGCTTAAGCCTTATCAAGATCTGGTCACTCTCCTAGCCAAGCAATTCCGTAAGCTTATCTACATTCACACTCCTCGCTCTCATTACATTCTGGCCAATGCCCTGGCATTTTTGGCCTCTTCCCTCTCCTTCCCTCTCAGTTGCAGTGCTAAGACTATTGTTGTCCAGAGGTTAGAAGCACCCTCCACTCAAGATCCTTGGTTCAATAACCTCAGGACCTCCTTAGTCTTGAAAGAAGAGAGAAGAGAAGCGAAGGAAGTAATGCTTGTAGAGTTAGGAGAAATCATGGAAGAAGAAAGACCATGGTACCATGAGATCGAGCAATATTGCAAGGACGGTACCTTCCCAAAAGAAGCTGAGGCTGAGGATAGAAGAGCCATCCGTAGAGCTGTGCTAAGGTATACCATTGTTGGAGAAGTGTTGTATAGGCGCACTCTAAATGGAATTGTAACATCCCTGTCCCCTTTGAGGGTCAGCTCTCTCGGCTGTGATCGCGACATGTTGAACCGTCGCCTTCTAAAGGTGACGTAGGTGACCGTCATGTTCTGAATGAGAACGCGCCGGCCGCCCCTATCGCAACAGGGCTCTGACAGCAGACTGTTGTTTTGTCTTTTAGCTGTCTGGACGGTGGAGACATATGTTGTCATGCATGCATGAACGTGACATACTGGTTCATCGCGATCAGATGTCAGCGTTGCATGTATGCCACATGGTGTCTTTGACTATCAGGGTCACAAACGTTTCCAGTTCGTGACGTAGGTGGGTGTCGCGTTAGCTTTGCTAATGCGACGACTAGGTAAAGCTAACGTGACAACTAGGTCCGTCGCGTTCTCATCATCTGTGTTTAGTGCCCAAGCCTGAGAGCAAAAGCCCCATTTCGCCTGTTCTCTGTGTTTTCTCCTCTCTGGCAATCTCCCTTGTGCTTGGTGCTCCATGGGGAGCTTGGAGGGGAGTTGTGGTTGGCTTGGCTTGGTGAGTATGTGTGTGATTTGTTTGTGTGACTTGGGGTGCTTAGTATGTTTCTTCTTCTTCTTCTTCTTCTTCTTCTCATTCTCTGTGGTTCTTCCCCATGGTGTGGATCCTCTCCATCGGCTTGGGAAGGTCGAGCTCGGCTTGTGGACAGTGGCTCTTGGAGCGTTGGAGCTCAGAGGTGGAGGGGTGCTAGCCTACGAGAAGGCCCTAATTGGGTGGATCTTCAAATTGAGGTAGGGAACCCAAACCCTCCCCCTAGTTCTACATGCTAGGTTTCCAAACCCCACTTCCAAGCCTAGAAATCATGCTAGGTATTTTGAATGCTTCAGGTGGTCTTATCGTGGAATGTTGTTCTGTGTGTATGCATCCTTGGTTTGGGTGGTTTGTGTTGAGAGATCCATGTTGTTGGTGAGGTTATTTGAGTGTAGGTTGCTCTTCTTGCCATGCATGGGGTTTATGAGGGTGGTTTGGTGTTCATTGAGATGTTTTCCAGCGTTGCCATGATCCTTTCCCCCTTGTTGTATCATTTAGTGTGGTTTTGGGGTGATGGAGTTACTCTGTTTGAGCACTCGGCTGAGGTCACGATGGGCTTCCCAGTCGTGACCTGGTCATGATGTATCGTCAAGTCGCATTCTCTCTGAACACGTCCCAGCACCCCTCGCATTAGCAAATGTGACAGGGTACGTGTGCAGCATTCAGGAGTTCGGGGTTTGTCGGAACGCGACGTCCACCTCTGTCTCGATGGGATCACGATGTGGTATGTGTCACGTTCAGAAGACCCGGATTTGTTGCGGCACCTTAAGTCATAGCGTTCTTATCGCGACGAGTCGAAGGGTCACCTTCTGGTTTCATGTCGCGATAGGCAGGATCGTCGCGTTCTGATCGCGACATAGCACTGCGTCGCCTCTCTGACTGAGAGGGACTGGGGGCAGGTTTTGACGTTCCGCTTCTACTGCGACTTGGTTTTCTTGGCACCTGTGTTGTTCCTAGTGCAGTGCTACTCTAGTCTCTTCACCCAATGCTAGGCACTTGAGGGCTTGTCCACGAGACAGGTTGTTACCGTTACCTATGACCCCCATCCCCGTGTGCCTGTTAGAGGGAGTTCTCCGAGTGATAGGCGTGCTCGAGTCACAGACTTGGAGCGGAGGGGAAAACGTGGGACAACGGCGTAGAGTTGTTTGTAGAGTCTCTTAGCTGGGTCTGGGTCGCCAAGGTAGCTGTGGTGCTCTTTCGGTGCGAACCAGCTAGTCCTTTCTCACTGCCTCACTCTACATGGTTCCGAAACCATTTAGAGGGGTCAGGCGTGGGACCGTAGTCTGGTCAGACTACAGAATTGTGTTTACTTTTGTTCCTCATCTCACTCCGACGGGAGGTGCTAGACATAGACCGTTGGTCGAGGGTAAGGCGCGTGGCGCACCTGACCAGCTGACTAGTGTAGCATTATGTAGCTAGTGTGTTTGTCCAATCAGTGTTTAACTGTCTGTGTTACAGCCTTGGGTTGCTTCTGGTGCCGTGTTTTACATGGATTTCCGGTCCCGACGTGTAGCCTAGACCGATGACCGTGTCGTTTCTTTCACGCTTCCGCACTTGACTATGTTTAGTAGAATAGAATTTACTGCTTTATTTAATTATTGCATTTAGTTCTATTTTTGCTGTTAGAACCAGTAGGAGATTGGTAGTCCTTACTGGGCTTCTTCGAGAAGCTCATGCCCTCTTATGTAGGTGAGACTTCACAGTAGTTCCCTCCGTGGCGGACTGAGGAGACAGGGCCATAGTAGATGGCATCCCCAGTGAGCAGTGTTCCCCTAGCTTGTGTACTTCACCCTCAGGGTATGCCCCTAAGGGACGTGTTCTTTCCTTTTATTTTAGCACTTGTACTTTATCTACTTTGGGACTGTACTAGACTGTTACTCAGTGTTGGACTCTTTTCCCTCACCTGTCATACATTTTAGTGCGTTTGTTGTTATTTATCTCTATTACATATCTTGTTAGACCGATCCGTTAGTCCTTCTGGGTCTCCAGACCCATGGGTGGCGATGTCGATGTTCGGATTCTTGGTAGGAGCTGAGGGTCCAGGCACTGGGGCCGTTATAGTGATATCAGAGAAAGGTGTCTATCAGGACTTGTAATTAAAAACAGCCATAACATGCTTATTCTCCAATAACAAAAATTAAACTAAATAATATCATGCTAAAAAATTGACAGAACCTCATGATACGACCTACAGACCATGCCTGACAAACCCTAATTTTTATAGCATGTACATATAACTAGAAGTCTAGATATCACAGCACAGAGATCAAAACAACTGTTCTGAAAAACCTGAAGAACTTGGCGACAATGGTCTTTCCGCCAACATGGGTTAACGGCACATGATGCTGCCGTTAACTCAGGAACTTATCGGCAACAAGGTTGCCGTCAACCTCCTGTCTGCAGAAGTGCAGACCGAACTCACAAAAAGAAGAGAAATGGGGGTTCCAGAATACGAATAAAAATCTATAAAATTCATGAGACCTAACGGACATGTCTAGGGATGTTAACCCTCGATTACTTGCTTGTAAATAAATCTCTAATGGGTTTAATTAGTCGAAGAAGCCCTCCTCGGCCAAGCCAAGGAGGTGAGATCTCTCTCCTGAATCTGGTCTTCTTGCTGATGCAGATGGATCTCTTGGAGTCGGGGAAGATTCCTCAATAGTTGGTGCACCTCCCAGTCGAAGTAGATCGCCGGAAGAACCCCACACACATCGGATCAAGCTTGCAAAAGTTCAAGTTTTCTCACAAACAAACCCTAGTTTTTCCTTTTAGCCAAAAGGACCTAATCTCACCGAAAACACTAGGTTTTATAGGTTTAAGGGTCAGGGTGTGCCTAGGATTAGGTTTCCTACCGTTGGGGATACTTTCCTAATCAAGAACCTGGAGAAACGCACCCATTTTCAGATCTGGAATCTCATCATAACTGGAGAAGTAAATGGCCACATTGCTGCCGTTAACTGGAAGTCAACGTCCATCGATCTGGACGCCAATCTCCCCTGCCCATGAAGTCAACAGCACACTGGTTGCCGTCAACCTGCCCTTAATGTCAAGGGATGTTGACGTTAATAGGGATTTCGGCAGAAAACAGAAATATCCAATAAACAACATACACAATATAAATACATATAATATGTACAGTATTATATAAATACAATATGCACAGAATTAAATAAATACAATATGTACAGAAATAAACATGTATTACATATGCACATACGTAAAAAACAATTGTAATATGCATAAAATCAGATAAGTATAATATGAACAAAATTCGAGGGCCTTACACCCTCTCCCCCTAAAAGAAAACTTCATCCTCGAAGTTAGAACAAAAACACTAACCAAACAAATGGGGATACTTCTTCTTCATGGCGTCCTCAAGCTCCCATTTAGCCTCCTCTCACGAGAAGTTCCTCCATAAAACATTTACGGACGCAATACTCTTGTTCCTAAGGTGCTGAACCTTCCGGTCTAGATAGCTATTAGTTGCTCTACATACGACAAGTCTAGCTGAATCTCCACTGGCTCGTGACTAATAACATGCGACGGATCTCGCACATACCTTCTGAGCATAGATACGTGGAAAGCTGGGTGAACACTTGCGACGACCCTCCTTATACCGGTACGATTATATCAATCCACGTCGGTATAGTGAGTCCCGCCACAGTGGGACATTTACCCAACACTAGTACACATGGCTGAGATGCTCATAAATATAGATACAGAGTAGCGGAAGTAAAAGAACTACTTGTCATTTCATTTCATCACCCACATTTAACATACATGGTTCAAATAACAATTTTTAAGAGAACTAAAGTCCACATAAATAAAATGCTAAAATTCAGATTACATAGCTTGTCCACAATTTCATAATAGTTCTATTACAATGCCTCATTACATACTATGAAGGCAAAAGTCACAACGTCGACTCCACCAAGCTACTCGCCACGCTCAGAGTCACTATCCACTGTCTCCTCCAAAGGTGTCGGGTCACCAACTAAACCTGTACGCTGAAGCAAGGAGTGAGTCTAAAAGACTTAGCAAATAACTCCATACACATCATTCATGCATACATCACAGTAGGTTCTACATTCCAATTCACAAAGCAAAATATATAGCATGCTTGAACATTGATAAGAGACTACCTATCATGGTATTCTACAAACTTAAAACATATGGTACATGATTTAAGGCATTCCAAAATAAAATCCTATCACATGCTTACTACTCATTCAATCACATTAAGCTACAACATGATAGCAACTAACATGGGATTCTCACATGCATAAAAGGAAACATTCCTATCATGGTTTCTACACCTTCTTACACATGCACACTATCATTTCATACACTTTAAGGTGCTGTTTTGACATGGATTTAGCAATTCACATCCCTTCGCATGAGAGCTACATTCCGATTATACTACAACATGATAACAATTTAACATGGATTTGTTCACACATAATTGAGACATACTCCTATCATGGATTCTACACATCTTTACACCTACAAAAATCATCATAAACACATTAGGTTGCTGTTATAACATTATTTCACATTAACATATCATGGATCACAATTCACAATCTAACGCATTGGTTTCACATGTTTGCACAATTACTCATTCACATAGTTTTCTTTTACACATTGCACATTTACACATATCCACATCACACAATATACACATATTCACATTCACATTTCACAATTTAGTGCCATGACACATAGTCCAAACCACCATTAGAAGGACACATCACATAACACATACACATAGACGCCACCTAGGCAACACAGTGACGACTCTTGGACTGCGCAGACCGGGAGAACAAGTCTCCACCCTAACCAGTGGTACATGTCCACCTCCAGGATTTCATCCTAATGCCCTTAGGATCTTAACACATTGAACCTTCCCATGGGGACTTTTCCATGGTACGGTTCCACGGTCCTCTATGGAAGCAGTGTCACACATGGCACATTCTTACACATTACAAATTCTGATTTTAACACACATATTACACATGTCTTTACATTCTCCCACTTATACACATGGCTCTGTTTTCCTATTCATGATACTACTGTTGATAGAAATCAAACATTCAGTACCTTACACTAATCAGGTTGAAACATACATAATCAACCATGTTCATATTAGCATGCATTGAACACTCGTTTTCGCATGGAAATTTCATAAAGCACTCCACAGTTATCCAAATAACATGAAACTTTAACCACACACTTTTCGCAGGTTCATGACCTCACATGCAAATTTCCAGATTTTTCTGAGTTATCATATATTTACAGAAATTAGAACATTCAGTCTCATGCTATTCATAATTCAATTTAACATGGAATATAACATGAATATCAGATTTGACAGTTCACAGCCCTGAATCTGACATACACATTGTCACAGGAATTTTCCTCGGATTTATTGCACAACACACAATTTACTGTAAATTTTACAAAACCTACGCATGTTTTCTATTTCCAAAATAGAAATTGCAATAAATCACCTGAGCATGGAAAATTTCCCAAAATTTCAGAACATAGACTGAAATACCTACTCATGGTCTAACAAAATTATGGTATTCAAGCTCCTTATGAATTACGCAACAGTAACTAACATGATCAAGGTTTATCATACATGCATTTTCATAAATAAAACCATTCATGCCATTTACAGAAATTCATAAGAGTCTCACCACACATTCCACCATTCATTACATAACATATACGTTTACAATATATCCTCATGTGAAATCTTTCGGAAATCATTCATATAGAAGGAAGAACAACTCACTGTTCTGTCCTGAAGAACTTAACGGCTTAGTTAGGCCGTTAAAGGAGCTTAACGGCATCATCGTTGGCCGTTAATTGAAGATTTTAATGGCAAGGGATCTTGCCGTCAAGTTCAGGTCTGTGCAAAAATGCAGACCCGAGCTCCAAAAGAAGCAGAATTGGGGGGATCCAGGACACGATAGAATCTCATAAAAATAATAAAACCCTACTAGACACCTACATGGACGAAGTGGATGGGTTACTTGCCTCTAAATAAATCTCTAAAGGGATCAAAGGTGTCGTTGAAGCTCTCCTTGGGCAGTCCCAAGAAGCCTCCAAAAGAGCTCTCCTCCGGATTCTGTGGTGTTGTAGCTACCAGTCCGTGGTCGGGGAAGCCTCCTCCTATGTCCAAGCTAGCTTCTAGTTGCTGTAGATCGCCGAATGAAGCTCCAAACCGTCGGATCAAAGCATGCAAAGTTCAGCTCTCCACCAGTTCGAGCTAGGGTTTTCTCTCCTCTTGCAAAAGGCCAAGAGAAATCCTTGCAGATTGCAAAGGGTTTCGTTTATAGGAGAATGGGTTGGGACACCACGCAGGGTGATGTGAAGGCTGATAGCCGTTGGGGACATCTCCCCAATGGCTGGGCTTGCTTGCCCCCGGAATTTTGGGGTCTACAGCGCATGCAGGTGAGAGATATTAACGTCCACATCCATGGACGTTTATTTAAGTATTAACGTCCAATGATATGGACGTTGACTAACATGGACGTCCACTATGTTGACGCCAATTGGCCCTTCGGCCAGAACTTAAAAACATGCAGAAACCATGCGTATGATGTATATATATATATATGGTATAGTATACACATCATCACACATGCAAACATACAATATTTATAACCTATTTACACACATGCACACATAGGTATCACTAGCTAACATTGTACATAGATATCTACATATGCATATACAAGTTACACACAAACATGAATTCACATAAAATAGAATAAAATGACAAATAAATTCGAGGGCCTTACAACACTAGCTAACGCTGGGGGTAAAGCTAGCTCATATGCCACGCTGCCCATCCGCTTGAGAATCTCAAATGGGCCAATGAATCGCGGACTCAACTTGCTATGCCTGCCAAACCTGACAATGCCTCGGGTAGGCGAAACCTTAAGAAAAACATGCTTGCCAACCTCGAACTCCAAATCCTTCCTTCTGTTGTCGGCGTAGCTCTTCTGCCTAACCTGCGCCGCAACCAACCTCTGCCTGATAAGATGAATCTTATCCGAAGTCTCCTACACCACTTCGGACCAACTAACTGCCTATCACCTGTCTCCTCCAAACAGAAAGGAGATCTACAAGGCCGCCCATACAAAGCCTCAAACGGAGCCATGCCAATGCTTGCATGAAAACTGTTGTTGTAGGTGAATTCCACAAGTGGTAAATAACGCTCCCAATCACCCTTCCAATCAAGCACACATGCCCTCAACATATCCTCGAGTGTCTGGATAGTCCACTCGGACTGGCCATCTGTCTGGGGATGGAATGCCGAACTAAGCTTCAGCTGAGAACCCAAAGCCTCCTGAAGACCCTGCCACAACCTCGATGTAAACCTCAGGTCTCGATAAGAAATAATAGACTTCGGCACACCATGCAACCTCACAATGTTGCCAACATACAGCCTAGCCAAACTCTACATAGACTGCTTCTTCTTCATCGGTAAGAAATGCGCCGTCTTGGAGAAATGGTCTACAATCACCCAAATCGAGTCATTGCCCTTAGCTGATCGGGGCAAACCCGTCACAAAATCCATGGTTATTTAATATAATTTTTGTTATGGTGAAATATGCATGTTTTGACAGTATTTAATTCTAAAAAAAATAGTTTTATTGCATGTTATGGTTGCAAAATTTTTCATGATCTTAGGGTTACTGGTTTCATGTTTTAAACCTGTGAACATCGACTGTGTTACTGTCTACCATGTTAAGTGAATATTTTACTGAAATTACATGAAATCTATATTAATTGTTAAAAATAGGTCTACTATTTCAAAAATTTTGGAAAATTGGTCATATGACATATTACATGTATAGAGTATGTGGTTAAAATTTGATACTATTTTGATATTCATAGGTACTGTTTGCATTTTAAAGAGGTATTTAAGCCATGATAAGTATGTTTGATTTAAATAGTGTAAATTCCAATGATTAGCAGCATGTTTAGGCACTATTTTGAATGATTTGACACTGTGAAACAATCATGTTGAGTCCTGTAACCTGAAGTATGTATGATTAAATGAAGTGCATGTAAATAATGTAAATCATGTGGATAAGTGAGAAAATTGTGTTTAAGTGATCATGTGCCAAAATTGACACTGCTACCATAAAAGGTTGTGGAGCTGTACTGTAGAAAAGTCCCTATGGGAAGGCTCATTGTGTATGTGATATTCTGTGGGCATCAGGATGAAATCTTGGAGGTGGACAAGTACTACTGGTTAGGGTGGAGAGGGCTTCTCCGGATTCTGCACAATTACTAAGATTGGTCACTATATTGCCTAGGTGATAGGTATGTGTTATGTGAATGTGTGTCCTTCTTTATGGTGGTTCGGACTATGTGTCACGGCAATTAATGTGTAAAAGTGTGAAAAGTGTGAATATGTGAAATGTGATCATGTGTTAGTGTTATGTTAATGTGGTACCATGTGAAAAGATGTGAAACCATGTAAATGTGATTTATTTATGTTAAAACAGCAAGCAAAAGGTGTGAATATGTGTTATAAAAGCATGTGAAAAATATTAGACATCATGCTAGGGTTGTTAGTTATCTTGTGCTAAATTCAATGATCTATTTGGTTTGGGAATATGAATGATATGAATTGATATTGGCACTATGAATCAAGTTAATTATCATGTGTAGAAAGCATGTATAGGGTATTTATGTGTATTTGCATATTTGATATAAATCATGTGCCATATATTTTTTCATTGTTTAAAAGAATAGCATGTGTGTGATATGTGTAAGGATGTGCCTTTAGGTTGCTTGCTGGGTCTTTTTGGAAGACTCATACTTGCTTTAACATACAGGTGAGACAGGTGTCCCCGTGCTAGAGGAGGACATAGTGAGGAGCGACTCCGAGCGTGAGGAGTAGCTGTATTTGAGGAGATCACTTGTTTAGTCTACTTTTCATTACTAGTATGTGGACATTGTTATTCATATGGACTTGTATAATTGTGGACATTTATTAATTACATTGTTGCTATATAGATTGTGGAATATGTGAACGATGATGGAATAAGAATGTCTTACATTTTCCCTATACTTCCTTTGTTATTTATGTACATCTCGATCTACTATGTTGTGTTGGGTAAATGTCCCACTGTGAAGACGCCCTTTGTATCGATGTGGATTGGTATAATCGTATCGGTATAAAGAGGGCCGTTACAGAGATTGGTATCAGAGCAATAGGTTGAGATTGTACATGAATATGCCATCATCTACACAATATTTCAAAGTCTTTATAGAATTTGTCCATATATGTGGAAAATATCTAATAATGAATTAAAGATAGTTAAGAAAATGGTTAAGACTAAGTAACTTAGATTTTAACTGAGTTAATTGTTTTACAGGCTATGGTGAGTCGTGGTAGGCGTGGTGCTCAGGCTCGGGATAACGAGCAGAGGCGTGAGGAGAGGGGTGAGCAGCAGTCCCCAATACCCCAAGGTCCCACAGTACTTCCTCCACCACCACCTGTGGACTATGGCGTGTTCATGCAAGGCCTGGTTCAGGCAATGCAGACCTAGGCACAGACTCAGGCTACACTGCAGGCTCAGTTGCAGGCTCAGGTTAGAATTGTTAAATAGGAGTAGTCTATTTTGTTGAATGCATGATTGTTTATGTGTTTCTTATGTGTTGCTTGTTGTCTCAGGCTCAGGCTCCAGCTCCAGTTCCTCAAGAGCATGGCCATGGTGGTCCGTCCATCATAGAGAGGTTTAAGAGGATGGCTCTGCCTTCTTTTAAGGGGGAGAGTTAGCCCCTCTTGGCAGAGAGCTGGATGAGGGAAGTGGAGAAGATCTTCCGGGCTATAAGGTGTGCGAAAGAGGACAAAGTCAGCCTGACTACTTACATGCTACAGGAGAGAGCCGATGTTTGGTGGGCCTCCGTGCTACGTACCAGGTACGAGGATGGTGCCATTGAGGTGACTTGAGCTGAGTTCACGAGGCTATTTCGGTCCAAGTTCATCCCCGAGCACATCCAGGACAAGATGGAGCAGGAGTTTCTCTCTCTCACTCAGAGCTCCATGACTATCTTGGAGTACGAGGCTAGGTTTTCCGAGCTTTCCAAATATGCTCCCCATATTGTTGCTGACAAGCGCAGAAAGGCCAAGAAGTTTGTGATGGGGCTCAAGCCATTACTTAGGTCGAGGCTCGTTGCTTTTGACCACTGCACTCTAGATGAGGCTCTCAGTGCAGCATGCAGGCAGGAGAGTGAGATGGACCAGTACTTGGAAGAGAAGAGGGCAGCTCAGAAGAGGTCCGCGCCACCTTTCTAGAGGCAGGACAGGAAGAAGGCAGTGTACCAGTCACCCCAGCATCCAGTGATGACTTCTAGTCAGCAGGCGGTTACACCACAGTCCCTTAGCTTCGAGCCCAGTGACAAGAAGATGTGTCCTCTCTTTGGCAGGGCACACGGTGGCACCGAGTGTTGGAAGCTAGCAGGGAAGTGTCTCAAGGGTGGCAGCACCGAGCATTAGATTAGAGACTGCCCCAGGCTTCAGTAGAGTGTTCAAGAGGAGCGCCAGCCCCAGCAGCAGCAACAACGCCAATGACAGGGTGACCAAGAAGGCCTCGGGCCCAAGCCCTAGTGTTTGCACTAGCTCGAGAGGATGCAGAGCAGGCTGAGAATGTCACGAAAGGTACGATTCTAGTCATGGGTGTGCATGCTCGGGTGTTGTTTGATATGGGTGCTATACACCGATTTATTTCCGAGCAGTTTGCCAAGCAGTTAGCAGCAGAGTCTGGAGTGGAGGCAGAGGAGTTAGAAGTCCCTTTGTCTGTGCACACACTAGTAGGTACGGTAGCGACTAGGAAGTGCATTCTGTCTTTACCTATGTGCATTGAGGACCGAGGCTTGTTTGGGTGCTTCTACTTACTGAAGATGAAGGACTATGATGCCATACTTGGTCTGGATTGGCTTGAGGAGCACTATGCCTTGGTGGATTGCAGAGGGAAGAAGATTACTTTCCGTATTTCTGGTGAGGATGAGTTCTCACATTCGTTACCAAGGAACTTAGCGGGAAGGTTTGTGATCTCCGCAATGAAGGCTATGAGGATGGTGAACAAAGGTTATGACACATTTCCTGCCAGTGTGGTCTTAGTTCCAAAGGCCGACCAGTCACCTACCCTTGAGGAGATAGAGGTTGTGCGGGAGTTTCTAGACGTGTTTCCTGATGATTTGTCTGGATTGCCACCGGCTAGGGAGATAAAGTTCACCATAGAGTTGTTTCCAGGCACCTCTCCTATCTCTAAGGCTCCATATCGGATGGCACCTGCGGAGTTAGCCGAGCTGAGGAAGCAGTTGCAAGATTTGGATGGATAAGGGATTCATTCACCCTAGTGTGTCACCATGGGGTGCACCTGCATTGTTCGTGAAGAAGAAAGATGGTTCCCTCATGTTGTGTATCGACTACAGGAAGCTCAACCAGGTGATAGTGAAGAACATGTATCCTTTGCTGCGGATGGATGGTTTGTTCGATCAGCTGCAGAATGCATCGGTGTTTTCCAAAATAGATCTACTGTCTGGCTACCATCAGTTGAGGATTAAGGGAGAAGATGTGTCCAAGACTGCTTTCAGGACTCGTTATGGACACTATGAGTTTCTTGTGCTTCCATTTGGTCTGACTAACACCCCTGCAGCGTTCATGGATCTCATGAATAGGGTGTTTAGACCATATTTGGATAGCTTTGTAATGGTGTTCATTGACGATGTGTTAGTCTATTCTCCTGATGAGGCTACTCACCGTGAGCATTTGAGGGTTGTTCTGGAGGTTCTCCGAGAGCACAAGTTGTATGCTAAGTTCAGCAAGTGTGACTTCTGGATGCGCGAGGTTCACTTCCTTGGGCATGTTATCTCAGGCGCTGGAGTTACTGTTGATCCGATGAAGATTCAGGCGGTGTTAGAGTGGGAGACTCCAAGGACACCATCATAGATCAGGAGTGTTCTTGGCTTAGCAGGCTATTACAGGTGATTTATTGAAAACTTTGCCTCTATCGCAGCACCTTGACTAAGCTAACCAGGAATGGTGTGAAGTATGTGTGGTCTGATGATTGTGAGAGTAGTTTTCAGTTGCTGAAGATGAGGCTTACATCTGCACCCATGTTGATCTTGCCTAGTGGTGTAGAGGGTTTTGCTATCTACTCTGATGCTTCTCAGATAGGCCTTGGCTGTATATTGATGCAACATGGTAAGGTAGTTGCTTATGCTTCTTGCTAGTTAAAGGAGCACGAGCGTAACTATCCGACCCATGATTTGGAGTTAGCAGCTGTGGTTCATTCACTGAAGATCTGGAGACACTATCTTTATGGTGTCAAGTTCTAGGTGTTCACTGACCACAAGAGTCTGAGGTATATTTTCTCTCAGAAGGAGTTGAACCTGCGACAGAGAAGATGGATTGAGTTTCTCAAGGACTACAACTTCGAGCTTCAGTACCATCCAAGGAAGGCGAATGTCGTGGCGGATGCGCTCAGCAGGAAGTGGTCATTGCTTCGGCAGGATTGGAAGATGCTTGAGGATGCAGCATGTGCTAAGACTGAGTTAGAGCTACAGTTGTGTCAGGCTTTCGTGGCTCAATTATTGATCCGATCCACGGTTCTGGATGAGGTGATTGAGCAGTAGAGAGTTGATCCTAGGCTTCAGGAGATGGTGAGCAAGGTAGGAATTGCTCGAGATGAGGATGGTGTCATTAGGTTTCAGCACTGGGTTTGTGTCCCTGATAATGTTGATGTCCGTGAGCGTGTACTTGCAGAATCTCACAGATCGAGGTTCTCCATTCATCAGGGTAACACCAAGATGTACTAGGATTTAAAGAGATCTTTCTGGTGGTCTGACATGAAGAAGGATGTGGCCGAGTTTATGTCCAGGTGTTTACTGTGCCAGCAGGTAAAGGCTGAGCGTTAGAGACCATCGGGCCTTATGCAGAAGATGGAGATACCTGTATGGAAGTGGGAGGCAATCACCATGGATTTTGTGATGGGTTTGCCCAGATCAGCCAAGGGCAATGTGTGACGGCCCTCATTATACCGGTACGGTTATACCAACCCACGTCGGTATAGCAAGAGTCATCACAGTGGGACATTTACCCAAACGATACAAACAGCTGAGATACACGCGAATATACGACAGAGTAGCGGAAGTAAGAGACAACTGTCTTCATTCATTCATCATCCACATTAAACATACATGAAATTTGCAATTAACATTAAGAGCTAAAAGTTCACATAATTAAATTGCTGAAAATTTAGTACACAATGTCCACACTTATACAATTTTCTCATGATTTCTAGTACAATGTCACTTTTACATACTATGAAAGCACAAAAGGGTACAACTGCTCCAACAATCTAAACTCCGCGCTCGGAGTCCGTCTCTACCGTCTCCTCCACGAGAGTCTCGTCACCGTCTATACCTGTACGCCGAAGCAAGGAGTGAGTCTTAAAGACTCAGCAAGCAACACTACTCATAACATACACGTATAAGTCATAGCGGTTTCTACATGCACATTCACAAATTTCAACATATGGCATGCTAGTCATTTGAAAGTTGCAACCTATCATGAAAGTTCTACAATTTAATACATGGATCATGCTTTCAGATTTCTAAGAATAAAACTTACCTATCACATGCTCTCTATTCAATTTACTCGTGAAATTTTGCCTTTAAAGAACCAAGACATGAGAGCTACCAACATGAACACTGTGCATATATGAAGGGAAAACACAACTAGCATGGATTTTACATGTTCTTAAGCACATACATAGACATTTTCACATGCTTTAAGTTGCTGGTTTCACATGGTTTAATGGCTGTAAACCTACACATGAGAGCTACAATGTTGTTTAAAACATACCATGTGAACAACCAATCATGCTATTTTGTACACGTGCTCATCAATTATCCCTAACATGGATTCTAGACATTTTCGCACATATAAACATGATGATAACAACATGAAATTACTGATTTCACATGGTTTCAGATTTGTCTCACATGGATTTCAATGTCATATTCTCACATTTTTAGTTTCACATTTCTTTACACAAGTTTCCAATTCACATGGTTGCACTTTACACATACACATTTCACATTGTTCACTTACACATTAACACATGAACACATACACATTACACATTCACATTTTAGGTGCCGTGACACATAGTCCAAACCACCAAAGAAGGACATATACACATCACATTACACATAGACGCCATCTAGGCATTCCAATGGCGACTCTTGGACTGCGCAGACCGGGAGAACAAGTCTCCACCCTAACCAGTGGTACTTGTCCACCTCCAGGATTTCCCCCTAATGCCCTTAGGGTCACTTACACATTGAACTTTCTCAGGGGGACTTTTCCCTGATACAGTTCCACTGCCCTCTACGGAAGCAGTGTCACATTGGCACAGTTACACATTTACACATTTTCCGATTTTACACATGGTTTTACACATATCACTTTTCATCCCATTCACTTTCTCACTCACATGCATATCTCTGTTTTCCTGACATGACACTACAGATTTCAGGAGTTTAACACACAGTAAATTCACCAATCAGGTTGGGTTTAAACGATATCTAATCACTTTACGATGACATGCATAAATTTTTACATTTCACATGGAAAAAGTGCATAACTCCTTATATACTGGTCCAAATGACCTGAAAATTTAACCACATGCTATTTTCGGGTTCAAGATCATACATTCAATTTTTCAGATTTTTCTGAGCTAAATAGAATTTACAGAAAATCAAATACCTATTTAGCATGCCATTCACAATTTAAGTTGACATGGAGTTTAACACCATCATACATTTTTGCCACTTACTGTTTGAACAGAGACTAACTGTTATATGCATGATCTGAAAATACAGAATTACCCTAAATCATACAACCATAATCGATCACAACAATTCTTTCTTGCATGCCTTTTTATTTACCGAACCGAAATTAATAGCAATTTATGCAAGCATGGACAATTTATCAAAATTTGAGTACACATATACTAATCCACTAACTTCATGATCTGACAAAACTTAGGGCACTCAGACTAGTCCTAATCATAAAACATGGATTGGCAAGATCACCAACAAATCATGCTTGAAATTTCATGGGATAATAATCTCTAACATTCACCACCACACATCATAACTCATCCACACACCACATTTACCAGTATACATAGTGTATAGGGTTACCATATATCCTCATCACGGAAAACCCATCGAAAATAATCGTATAGGAGGGCAGAACAGTTTACTGTTCTGTCCAGATGAACTTGGCGGCGGTCTCTGGCCGCTAATTCAATGTCAGCGGCATAGTCGATGGACGCCAATCATGATCTCAGCGTCCAGGGACCTTGCCGTTAATTCAGGTCTGTGTAGAACACAGACCCGAGCTCTCAAGATAGGGTGAATGTGAGGGTCTAGGACACGAGGGTAAATTCATAAAAATTGAAAAACCATCCTAGACTCATACGGGAACCTTATGGTAGGGTCACTTGCCTTTTAGAAACACTCCTAATGGATCAAAAGTGCTGGTGAAGCCCTCCTTGGGCAGTCCCAAGAAGTGCAGAAATGTCCTCCAAGATCTCCTTCCTCCGAGCTCTTGGATGATCTCCACAGCAAGGAAATGTCGGGGAGGCCTTCCTCGATGATCCCTCTAGCCTCCAGTTGCAGTAGAACGCCGGACAAGCTTCAGAAGTTCGGATTTTGGGCTGCAAGATGGGGTTTTCTCACAGCTCAGAAGCTAGGGTTTTCTCCTCTTGTTTCTCTCTTGCAAAAGGGTGAAGAGAGAGGGGTTGGGGAGCAGATTCGGGTTGGATATATGGGAGAGACTTCTCTCCCACTCACAGGGTGATAAGATGGCTCTCAGAGCCGTTGGGGACAGCTCCCCAATGGGTGAGCTTCCTTGTTTCCGGAATTTCTGGCTCTGCAACGCATGCAGGTCAGAGAAATAGGCGTCCACATCGTTAGACGCCAGGATTAGTGTTGGCGTCCATGGGTGGACGCTGACACCACCTCAACGGCTAGGGGTTGACGCCAATCTGGCCTTCGGCCAGAACTCTAAAACATGCAGAAAACTATGCATGCCATGCATATATACATGCAATATGTATATGGTAGTGTATCCATACTATCACCATTCAATACATGCATTATTTACATCTAGTATAAACACATGCACACGTAATTGTACTAATTAATACGTACGTAAATATGTATATACATACACAAGCACAAATATACACACAAATACAAATAATGCGACGGAAATTCGAGGGCCTTACACCCTCTCCCCCTTAAAGAAACTTCGTCCTCGAAGTTAGAACGACACTACTCAAACAAAAGGGGATACTTCTTCTTCATCGCATCCTCAAGCTCCCAAGTAGCCTCCTCTCGTGAGAAGTTCCGCCAGAGAACTTTCACCGACGCAATACTCTTGTTCCGGAGATGCTGAACCTTCCGGTCAAGAATAGCTACTGGTTGCTCGACATACGAAAGATCTGGCTGGATCTCCACTGGCTCATGACTAATCACATGAGACGGATCTCGGACATACTTCCTGAGCATAGATACGTGGAATACAGGGTGAACGCTAGCCAAAGCTGGGGGTAATGCTAGCTCATATGCCACGCTGCCCAAACGTCTGAGAATCTCATATGGGCCAATGAATCTAGGGCTTAGCTTGCTATGCCTGCCAAATCTGACGACACCACGAGTAGGCGATATCTTCAAGAAGACATGATCGCCAACCTCGAACTCCAAATCCTTTCTCCTGTTGTCGGCATAACTCTTCTGCCTATCCTGTGCCGCAACAAGCCTCTTCCTGATAAGCTGGATCTTATCCGAAGTTTCCTGAACTAACTCCGGTCCGATCAACTGCCTATCACCAGTCTCCTCCCAACATAACGGAGATCTGCAGGGCCTACCATACAACGCCTCGAATGGAGCCATACCAATACTAGCATGAAAGCTGTTGTTGTATGCGAACTCCACAAGAGGTAAATGACGCTCCCAATCATCCTTCCAATCCAGAACACACGCTCTCAACATATCCTCGAGCGTCTGGATAGTCCTCTCGGACTGTCCATCGGTCTGGGGATGAAACGCCGAACTGAGCTTCAGCTCCGAACCTAACGCATCCTGAAGACCCTTCCACAGCCTCGAAGTGAATCTCGGATCTCGATCCGAAATGATCGACTTCGGCACACCATGCAATCTAATGATACCACTAACATACAATCTAGCTAAACTCTCTACTGACTGCTTCTTCTTCATAGGCAAGAAATGAGCAGTCTTCGAGAATCTATCTACAACTACCCAAATCGAGTCATTGCCCCTTCTAGATCGAGGCAAACCCGAAACGAAGTCCATAGTGACAGCTTCCCACTTCCACACTGGGATATCCATCCTCTGCATAAGGCCGGATGGTCGCTGTCGCTCGGCCTTCACTTGCTGACATACTAGACATCTAGACACATAATCCGCAACATCCTTCTTCATGCCGGACCACCAAAATGATCTCTTCAGGTCTTGATACATCTTAGTGTTACCCGGATGAATAGAGAATCGCGATCTATGAGCCTCCGCTAACACATGCTCACGGACATCTACTAAATCAGGGACACAAACACGGTGCTGAAATCTAATCACACCGTCCTCATCACGAGCAATGCCCGCCTTACCCACTAATTCTAACAATCTAGGGTCGGCTTCCTGTTGCTCGATCACCTCATCCAAAACCGAGGATCTAAGGGATAGCTGAGCTACAAAAGCCTGACACAGCGATGGCTCTAACTCGGTCATAGAGTACGCCGCATCCTCCAACATCTTCCAATCCTGCTGGAGCGAAGACCTCTTTCTACTAAGAGCATCCGCTACGACATTCGCCTTTCCAGGGTGATACTGAAGGTCGAAGTCATAGTCCTTCAAGAACTCAATCCATCTTCTCTGCCTCAGGTTTAATTCCTTTTGGGAGAAAAGATACTTCAAGCTCTTGTGGTCGGTAAACACCTCAAATCTGACACCATAAAGATAGTGCCTCCAGATCTTTAGTGCATGAACCACTGCTGCGAGCTCCAAATCATGAGTCGGATAGTTCTTCTCATGCTCCTTTAACTGACGAGAAGCATAAGCCACTACCCTTTCTTGCTGCATGAGCACACAGCCCAAACCAATCTGAGACGCATCCGTATAAATGGCAAAGCCCTCTAGACCACTAGGCAATACCAATACCGGAGCAGAAGTAAGCTTAGCCTTCAATAGCTGGAAGCTACGCTCACATGCCTCAGACCATACGAACTTCTCACCCTTCCTGGTCAGCTTTGTCAAGGGGGCGGCGATGGATGAGAAACCCTCAATGAATCGCCGATAGTAACCAGCTAACCCAATAAAACTACGAATCTCCGAAGGGGTCTTGGGAACCTCCCAATCCATAACTGCCTGGACCTTCGCTGGATCAACTGCAACACCAGCGCCGGAGATAACATGCCCGAGGAAATGAACCTCGCGCAACCAAAAATCGCACTTGCTGAATTTTGCATACAGCTTGTGCTCACGAAGAACCTCTAACACTAACCTCAATGCTGACGGTGGGTGGCCTCATCCGGAGAATAGACCAACACATCGTCAATAAACACTACGACAAAGCTATCTAAATACGGCCTAAACACCCGGTTCATGAGATCCATGAACGCTGCAGGGGCGTTGGTCAATCCGAAAGGAAGGACCAAGAACTCATAATGTCCATAACGGGATCTAAATGCCGTCTTGGACACATCCTCACTCCGAATCCTCAACTGATGATAACCAGATCGCAAGTCAATCTTAGAAAAGACTGATGCATCTCGCAACTGGTCAAACAAGTCATCAATACGAGGTAAGGGATACCTGTTCTTCACAGTCACTTGGTTCAACTTCCTATAGTCAATGCACAACCTAAGTGACCCGTCTTTCTTCTTGACGAATAATACAGGTGCGCCCCAAGGGGAAACACTAGGGCGAATAAATCCCTTATCAAGCAACTCTTGCAACTGCCTCCTCAACTCGGCTAACTCCGCAGGTGCCATCCGATATGGAGCCTTCGAGATAGGAGAGGTGCCCGGAAGCAACTCTATAGTAAACTCTATCTCTCTATCCGGTGGCAATCCAGACAAGTCATCAGGAAAGACATCTGGAAAATCCTGCACTACCTCAATCTCCGCAAGAGTAAGTGACTCATCAGCCTCTGGCACTAACACCACGCTGGCAAGAAAAGCGTCACAACCCTTGTTTACCATGCGCATCGCCTTCATGGCAGAGATGACATCTTTCCCGCCAAGTTCCTTGGCAAGGGATGAGAGAACTCGTCCTCACCAGGAATGCGGAAAACAATCCTCTTCCGACGACAATCCACTAACGCATAGTGCTCCTCTAGCCAATCCAGACCAAGAATAGCATCATAGTCCTTCATCTTTAGCAAGAAGAAACACCCATCTAGGATTCTATCCTCAATGCACACAGGTAACGACGGAATGCACTTCCTAGTCGATACCGTACCCGCAGGGGTGTGCACAGACAAAGGGACCTCTAAATCCTCAGACTCTACGCCTGACTCTAGGGCTAACTGCCTAGCGAACCGCTCGGAAATGAACGAGTGAGTAGCACCCGTATCAAACAAAACCCGAGCGTGCACACCTAAAAGCAAAACCGTACCTTCGGTGACATGCTCCGCCTGCTCGGCGTCCTCGCGAGCTAAAGCAAACACTCGAGCTGGGGCTCGAGGCCTTCCTGGTCTTCCTGTAGCTGGCGCGGCTGCCGCTACTGCTGGGGCTGGCGCTCCACGCTGAGCTCCCTGCTGAAGTCTTGGGCAATCCTTGATCTTGTGGTCGCTGCTCCCGCACTTCAAGCATCTACCCGCTACCAACCAACACTCGGAACCACCATGTGTCTTCCCGCAATGGGGACACTCTTTCTTCACACCAGGGGAACGTACAGAAGGTACCTGAGAGTTGCTGACTGTCACGGATCGCTGCGGTGTCTGGTACACCGTTTTCTTCTTATCCTGCCGCTGGAACGTCGCTGCCGGCCTCTTCTGCGAAGCCTTCTTTTCCTCCAGATATTGCTCCATTTCTCCCTCCTGCCTGCAGGCAGCACTGAGGGCCTCGTCCAACGTGCGGTGGTCAAACGCCACGAGTCTCGTCCGCAGTGATGGCTTGAGTCCCATCACGAATTTCTTCGTCTTCCTGCGCTCATCCTCTACGATATGCGGTGCATACTTAGAAAGTTCAGAAAACCTTGCCTCGTATTCCAGCACGGTCATGGAGCCTTGCGTCAGGGAGAGAAATTCCTGCTCCATTTTGTCCTGGATATGCTCTGGGACGAACTTGGCTCGAAAGAGCCTCACGAACGCGTCCCACGCCACGTCTACTGCTCCGTCCTCAAAGCGTGTACGTAGTAGGGAGGACCACCATACATCCGCTCTCTCCTGCAATACACCTTCATAAGCACCAACTAACAAATTCTAAATTAAGCAGAACATACAAACATACAAAATTAAAAGTCTACCTGTAGCATGTAGGTGGCTAATGTCACCTTATCCTCATCAGGGCACCTGATGGCTCGGAAGATTTTCTCTGTCTCCCTTAACCAACTTTCTGCCATTAATGGATCACTCTCCCCCTTAAAAGAGGGTGGGGTCATCCTCTTGAATCGCTCCATGATGGGAGGTCCACCATGGTCCTGAGCTGGTGCCTGAGCCTGCTACATTAAACAATAGGCAATACACAATAAACACAATATCATGCAATTTAAATAGCAACTACTAGTTGTTTCATTATTCTACCTGGGCCTCCAACTGTGCCTGGAGTGCTGCCTGGGTATGAGCCTGCGTCTGCATGGCTTGCACCAGACCTTGCATGAATACTCCGTAATCCACAGGCGGCGGTGGGGGAAGTACAGGACCTGGCGGTGCCGGGGCCTGCTGCTCCGCCCGCTCGTCACGTCGCGGCTCGTCCTCACGGGCCGACGCTCCACCACGCCTACCTCTCGAAGCCATGGCTGTAATAAAATTTCAGCCACTATTAGAGCTAGGTTACTAAGTTTTCTAACCATTTTCTTATCTATCTTTCACTTCTTATTAGTGTTTTCTACACATGTGGACATACTTAGCATGCAATGGGGATGATGACTTAGGTATATTCATGTGCAATCTCAACCGGTCGCTCTGATACCAATCTCTGTGACGGCCCTCATTATACCGGTACGGTTATACCAACCCACGTCGGTATAGCAAGAGTCATCACAGTGGGACATTTACCCAAACGATACAAACAGCTGAGATACACGCGAATATACGACAGAGTAGCGGAAGTAAGAGACAACTGTCTTCATTCATTCATCATCCACATTAAACATACATGAAATTTGCAATTAACATTAAGAGCTAAAAGTTCACATAATTAAATTGCTGAAAATTTAGTACACAATGTCCACACTTATACAATTTTCTCATGATTTCTAGTACAATGTCACTTTTACATACTATGAAAGCACAAAAGGGTACAACTGCTCCAACAATCTAAACTCCGCGCTCGGAGTCCGTCTCTACCGTCTCCTCCACGAGAGTCTCGTCACCGTCTATACCTGTACGCCGAAGCAAGGAGTGAGTCTTAAAGACTCAGCAAGCAACACTACTCATAACATACACGTATAAGTCATAGCGGTTTCTACATGCACATTCACAAATTTCAACATATGGCATGCTAGTCATTTGAAAGTTGCAACCTATCATGAAAGTTCTACAATTTAATACATGGATCATGCTTTCAGATTTCTAAGAATAAAACTTACCTATCACATGCTCTCTATTCAATTTACTCGTGAAATTTTGCCTTTAAAGAACCAAGACATGAGAGCTACCAACATGAACACTGTGCATATATGAAGGGAAAACACAACTAGCATGGATTTTACATGTTCTAAGCACATACATAGACATTTTCACATGCTTTAAGTTGCTGGTTTCACATGGTTTAATGGCTGTAACCTACACATGAGAGCTACAATGTTGTTTAAAACATACTATGTGAACAACCAATCATGCTATTTTGTACACGTGCTCATCAATTATCCCTAACATGGATTCTAGACATTTTCGCACATATAAACATGATGATAACAACATGAAATTACTGATTTCACATGGTTTCAGATTTGTCTCACATGGATTTCAATGTCATATTCTCACATTTTTAGTTTCACATTTTCTTTACACAAGTTTCCAATTCACATGGTTGCACTTTACACATACACATTTCACATTGTTCACTTACACATTAACACATGAACACATACACATTACACATTACACATTCACATTTTAGGTGCCGTGACACATAGTCCAAACCACCAAAGAAGGACATATACACATCACATTACACATAGACGCCATCTAGGCATTCCAATGGCGACTCTTGGACTGCGCAGACCGGGAGAACAAGTCTCCACCCTAACCAGTGGTACTTGTCCACCTCCAGGATTTCCCCCTAATGCCCTTAGGGTCACTTACACATTGAACTTTCTCAGGGGGACTTTTCCCTGATACAGTTCCACTGCCCTCTACGGAAGCAGTGTCACATTGGCACAGTTACACATTTACACATTTTACCGATTTTACACATGGTTTTACACATATCACTTTTCATCCCATTCACTTTCTCACTCACATGCATATCTCTATTTTCCTGACATGACACTACAGATTTCAGGAGTTTAACACACAGTAAATTCACCAATCAGGTTGGGTTTAAACGATATCTAATCACTTTACGATGACATGCATAAATTTTTACATTTCACATGGAAAAAGTGCATAACTCCTTATATACTGGTCCAAATGACCTGAAAATTTAACCACATGCTATTTTCGGGTTCAAGATCATACATTCAATTTTCAGATTTTTCTGAGCTAAATAGAATTTACAGAAAATCAAATACCTATTTAGCATGCCATTCACAATTTAAGTTGACATGGAGTTTAACACCATCATACATTTTTGCCACTTACTGTTTGAACAGAGACTAACTGTTATATGCATGATCTGAAAATACAGAATTACCCTAAATCATACAACCATAAATCGATCACAACAATTCTTTCTTGCATGCCTTTTTATTTACCGAACCGAAATTAATAGCAATTTATGCAAGCATGGACAATTTATCAAAATTTGAGTACACATATACTAATCCACTAACTTCATGATCTGACAAAACTTAGGGCACTCAGACTAGTCCTAATCATAAAACATGGATTGGCAAGATCACCAACAAATCATGCTTGAAATTTCATGGGATAATAATCTCTAACATTCACCACCACACATCATAACTCATCCACACACCACATTTACCAGTATACATAGTGTATAGGGTTACCATATATCCTCATCACGGAAAACCCATCGAAAATAATCGTATAGGAGGGCAGAATAGTTTACTGTTCTGTCCAGATGAACTTGGCGGCGGTCTCTGGCCGCTAATTCAATGTCAGCGGCATAGTCGATGGACGCCAATCATGATCTCAGCGTCCAGGGACCTTGCCGTTAATTCAGGTCTGTGTAGAACACAGACCCGAGCTCTCAAGATAGGGTGAATCTGAGGGTCTAGGACACGAGGGAAAATTCATAAAAATTGAAAAACCATCCTAGACTCATACGGGAACCTTATGGTAGGGTCACTTGCCTTTTAGAAACACTCCTAAGGGATCAAAAGTGCTGGTGAAGCCCTCCTTGGGCAGTCCCAAGAAGTGCAGAAATGTCCTCCAAGATCTCCTTCCTCCTGGGCTCTTGGATGATCTCCACAGCAAGGAAATGTCGGGGAGGCCTTCCTCGATGATCCCTCTAGCCTCCAGTTGCAGTAGAACGCCGGACAAGCTTCAGAAGTTCGGATTTTTGGGCTGCAAGTATGGGGTTTTCTCACAGCTCAGAAGCTAGGGTTTTCTCCTCTTGTTTCTCTCTTGCAAAAGGGTGAAGAGAGAGGGGTTGGGGAGCAGATTCGGGTTGGATATATGGGAGAGACTTCTCTCCCACTCACAGGGTGATAAGATGGCTCTCAGAGCCGTTGGGGACAGCTCCCCAATGGGTGAGCTTCCTTGTTTCCGGAATTTCTGGCTCTGCAACGCATGCAGGTCAAGAAATAGGCGTCCACATCGTTAGACGCCAGGATTAATGTTGGCGTCCATGGGTGGACGCTGACACCACCTCAACGGCTAGGGGTTGACGCCAATCTGGCCTTCGGCCAGAACTCTAAAACATGCAGAAAACTATGCATGCCATGCATATATACATGCAATATGTATATGGTAGTGTATCCATACTATCACCATTCAATACATGCATTATTTACATCTAGTATAAACACATGCACACGTAATTGTACTAATTAATACGTACGTAAATATGTATATACATACTCAAGCACAAATATACACACAAATACAAATAATGCGACGGAAATTCGAGGGCCTTACACAATGACTCGATTTGGGTGAATGTAGATCGTTTATCCAAGACTACTCATTTCTTACCCATGATGAAGAAACAGTCCGTGGAGAGTTTGGCTACGCTGTATGTTGGCAGCATTGTTAGGTTGCATGGTGTGCCGAAGTTCATTATCTCGTACAGAGACCTGCGGTTTACATCGAGGCTGTGGCAGGGTCTTTAGGAGGCTTTGGGTTCTCAATTGAAGCTTAGTTCGACGTTTCACTCTAAAAAAGATGGCCAGTCTGAAAGGATGATTCAGATGCTCGAGGATATGTTGAGAGCGTGCGTGCTTGATTGGAAGGGTGATTGGGAGCGTCATCTACCTCTTGTGGAGTTCGCCTACAACAACAGTTTTCATGCGAGCATCGGCATCGCTCCATTTGAAGCTCTGTATGGGCGACCCTGTGGATTTCCTTTGTGCTGGGAGGAGACAGGTGATAGGTAGTTGGTTGGTCCAGAGTTGGTGCAGGAGACTTCAGATAAGATTCAACTTATCAGGCAGAGGTTGGTTGCGGCACAGGATAGGCAGAAGAGCTACGCCGACAATAGGAGGAAGGATTTGGAGTTCGAGGTTGGCGAGCATGTATTTCTCAAGGTTTCGCCTACTCGAGGCGTGGTCAGGTTTGGCAGGCATAGCAAGTTGAGTCCGAGATTCATTGCCCTGTTTGAGATTCTCAAGCGGATGGGCAGCGTGGCATATAAGCTAGCTTTACCCCCAGCGGTAGCTAGTGTGCACCTAGTCTTCCACATGTCTATGCTCAGGAGATACGTGAGAGATCCATCGCATGTCATTAGTCACGAGCCAGTGGAGATTTAGCACCAGTAGCTATCCTAGATCAGAAGGTTCAGCACCTCAGGAACAAGAGTATTGCATCCATGAAGGTGTTATGGAGGAATTTCTCGTGGGAGGAGACTACATGGGAGCTTGAAGACGCCATGAAGAAGAAGTATCCCCATTTGTTTGGTTAGTATTTTCGTTCTAACTTCGAGGACGAAGTTTTCTTTTAGGGGGAGAGGGTGTAAGGCCCTCAAATTCTGTTCATATTATGTTTATTTAATCATGTACATATGGTATTTACTCATTTATATACATAGTATGTTATTTGTTTCTATGCATATGTGCTTCTCTGATGTATTAGAGTTCTGCCCGAAATCCCAGTTAACGTCAACATCCCTTGACATTAAGGGCAGGTTGACGGCAACATGTGTGTCGTTCACTGCATGGCCAGAGGATATAAACGTCTAGATCGATTGACGTTTACTTCCTGTTAACGACAGCAAAGTGGCCGTTTACTTCTCCGGCTGTGTTTGGGATTCCAGATCTAAAACGGCTACGTTTTCTCCAGAACCTGTTTAGGAAACTCAATCCCAACAGTTAGGAATCCTAATACTAGGCGCACCTCGACTCTTAACCCTATAAAACTTAGAGATTTTGGCTAGGTTAGGTCTTTGGTTGAGAGGAAAAGCTAGGGTTCGGTTGTGAGAAAAACCAGACTTTTGCAAGGCTTGATCCGACGTTTAAGAGCTTCTTTCGGCGATCTTCTTCGACTGGGAGGTGCTCCTAGTGTTGAAGAATCTTCCCCGACTCCGGAAGACCTTCTGTTCGGGCTTGAAGACCAGATTTGAGCAGGAGATTTGCACCTTCTTGGCTTGGCCGAGTAGGGCTTCATCGCAAAATTCAATCCTTGTAGATTTTATTCAAGGCAAGTAACTGAGGGGTATCATCCCTAGACATGTCCTCTAAGTTCTAGGTAATTTTACAAATTTTAATTCGTGTCTTGGAACCCCCAATTCTCTCTTTCATTGAGTTTGGTCTGCACTTTCTATAGACAGGAGGTTGATGGCAACCTTGTTGCCACCAAGTTCTTGAGTTACAACAACATATTGTGTCGTTAACCCATTTTGACGGCAAGGCCCTTGCCGCCAAGTTCTTCAGGTTTTACAGAATTATGATCTTGATCTTTGTGCTGTGATTTTTGAACTTTTGGATATCTGTACATGCTGTGAAAATTATGGTTGGTCAGGTATGGTCATTAGGTCAGATCATGAGGTTCTGTCAAATTTCGAAGCATGAATTTATTTAATATAATATTTGTTATGGTGAAATATGCATGTTTTGACAGTATTTAATTATGAAAAAAATAGTTTTACTACATGTTATAGTTGCAAAAAATTTTCATGATCTTAGGGTTACTGGTTTCATGTTTTAAACCTATGAACATCGACTGTGTTACTGTCTACCATGTTAAGTGAATATTTTACTAAAATTACATGAAAACTGTATTAATTGTTAAAAATAGTTCTACTAATTCGAAAATTCTGGAAAATTGGTCATATGACATATTACATGTATAGAGTTTGTGGCTAAAATTTGATAATATTTTGATATCCATAGGTACTATTTGCATTTTAATGAGGTATTTAAGCCATGATAAGTATGTTTGATTTAAATAGTGTAAATTCCAATGATTAGCAGCATGTTTAGGCACTATTTTGAATGATTTGACATTGTAAAACAATCATGTTGAGTCTGATAACTACAGAATTTTTCATGTTAAATTTCATACATTTAGTTAATTTTAGACATCAGTTGTCTATAAATAACGTGCATTTTGAGTTTTATTTCCATTCTATTGATATTTAGGTTTTTGAACAAATTAATTGATAATGAGTTAGACTACACATATTAGATTTTTATTTAAGTCATTTATTTCAGATTGAATAATTATGTTCACTTTAGAAAATAAAAGATATTTGTAAATAAATATTGTTTTTTTAATATTCTTTTAATAAACTTTAGTTTGTTAATAAATAGATTTTAATACATAACCCACCCCACCCAATCATATCATGCCACAACTCTGCATTCCCATCTCACCATTTTTAAAAACCCGATAACACTTCCTCCCACTTACCTATTTCTATTTTTCTCATTTAGTGGAAGCTTCAAGAAGATGCTGGAGCTCTAGTAGATGGCGCTGCTCTGGCCTCTGGCGATGCAGCTGTGGGCGACCGGAAGCAGGCAGCTAGGCGACCAGATGGTGCAGTCTGGAGGAATGGCTAGCAGGGGAGGCCGACCGAAGCTGGGCTGTGCTGAGCACCTGTGTGCGGGTGTGGCATGGCGTTGGTGGAGGGTTTGTGCACAGCTGGCTAGGTTATACAGATCTGGTGGAGGGCTGGGCGGCCAGCGCCCAGGCGCGGTGGAGCTCCGGTGCGAAGCAGCAGCAGAAGCTCTAGTGCGCGGGGCGTGAGGCGCTCAGGCGGTTGAGGACTTGCGGTGTACGGCACCTGGCGATTGGGTGCGCTGGAGCTCCTGTGTGCGATGGCGGTGCGCTGCGGTGGTGTGGATCCGGTGCGCTGGAGCTCCTGTGTGCGATGGTGGTCAGCTGAGGTGGCTGGCGATCTGGGCGTGTGAAGATGGCGAGGAGGTGCAAATGCTGTGTACAGCCCGTGTATGCTGTGTGCGAAGGCTAGGGGCTCTGGCGATGCAGGCGATGGAGCGGCTGGATGCCTGGCGGTACATCTACGGTGTAGAGGAGCCCGATGCAAAGCGTAGGTGATGTGCGCGGCAGGAGGAGCTCCGGTGCGGAGCGAGGGTGTGTGTACGCGGCGGCTGCTGGGTGTGAGGTGCGTGAAGCTGACGCACCGGATCTGAGGCCCAGGTGCGCTGCAGAGATGGATGGTGAGTTGGGCGCATCTGGTGTGTGAAGGCGCCCAGGAGCTGGACTGCACGGGAAGAGGAGTCTGGAAGCAATGGCGCCTATAAAAGGAAACCCACGGTCTTCTTCTCAGGGGCTGGCCCCGGTGAAATTTTAGGATTTTTAGTTGCCATTTTTCCTGTATTTTTCTTCTTTTAGCAGAGTGTGGGGGTTCGCCAGGGAGCTTTTAGAATTTATTTTTGCCATTTTATTTCTGTAATCTTTCCTTTCAGTAGAGATTTGGAGGGTTGGCCAATGTGATTTGAGAGCAATTGATTTCTGTAATTTTCCTTTCGGTAGAGACAGCATTAGTGCAAGTTTTTGGGATTTTCTCTGATTTTTCTTCTGTATTTTTCTTCTTTCTTGTGAGAACAGTGGAGTGATCTTGGTCTTGGATGTTCGAATTTCTGAAGATTTTTAGTTTTTTTTATTTATTTCTGAACTCTGTTCTTCAAGTAGTGTATAAGGGGTTGTTCGATTTTGGAGGTTTTCCAGTGACTTGTTCTTTCTTGTTCTTCCATAGTTTAGAGGGCTTCGCCAGTGAAATATTTCTTATGCAATTTCTTTTTGCATTTTTTCTTTTGGTATCAAGGAGGAGTTGAGCAATTATTTGTTGGGACTTTTCCTCCTGTAAGCATGAGGGAATCGGAGTTCGGATCATCTTGGAGATTGTCTTGTTGTGTTTCTCTAATTCACTTCTTCTGTGTTCGTCCGGAGAGCAATTGAAATTTTCTTTTAGATTTCTGTTCTTCTATTTCTTCTGTTCTATTATGTGAGGAACGACGCCAGTTTTGTTGCTGCTGTGAGAGTTGTGTGGTTGGTGCGGAGAGATCGATCCAGAGATTTTAATTTCTTCCTTCTGCAATTGTTGGTTTATTTCTACTGTGTTAGATAGTCCGATCCAGTGATGTTGTTTACATTTAATTTCCATTTCGTCTATGCTTAGAATAATTCAATCCAGTGGTGTTTGATTTCAATTCTTTTGAATTTCCATTTTCCCTGTGTGATTTGTCCATTTCTTCTATGTTTACATGGTTCAATCCAATACATTTGTTCATATTTTCTCTTCTTGGTTAATAGTTGAGCTGTGAGAGATTTGATTGGTGTTACTTACACAATTGATTCTAATGCAATATTAGTTTGGTGAAATAGTGTTTGTTCGAATAGTTTCAAATCAAAGTAGTTTTAATTCAAGCTTTATTCAGTCTCTCCGTGGATATGACCTGTTCTCACCACTGTATGAGTTCATCTTTACAATTTTATTTTTATGAGACAGTTTAGAGGAAGTGCGCATATTGACTTGTGCGAGGAACTGTGGACAACGAAAATACACAGTCAATAATGTCGCGTGTTCATCTTGGCACCGTTGCCGGGGAGGCATTAGAGTTTGATTTAGATTTATTTTGATTTGATTTCATTTCTATTAGTTTTACATTGAATTGTTATTGGGCTTTCATTTCAGATTTGCACAAGGAGAGATTTTGCACAAGGAGAGAAACTTGGAGATTGGGCTTGACTTTTGAAGCCCATTGGAGGAGGAGCTTGCTGATTTCTTTTCCCATTTGCTTTTAATTCAGTCTTTTAGATAGAAGAGAGGAGTGAAATTTGTAGTGAGGTTTTGATGTACTCTCTGTGCATGTACAGAGATTTCTTTCTTGTTGGCATGCAATAATTGAACTCTTTTGTAGTTTGTGTGGTTTGAGAACTAGTTTATAGTAGCACCTTATATTTTCTTAGTTTTATTTCATTTAATTCAAAAACCAAATAAAAATTAAAAAATCTAAAATCTAAAAAATTTCCAAATTGCTCTTTCATGTTAGCCGTTTGATTTGTAAATAAAAATTTCATCTTCCTAAGATTAGAATCTCATTTTTTAGGACATTCACCATTTTAATTGTCATTTGAATTCTATTCCTTTCTTGCATTGAAGAGTGCGGGGGAAAGGTAAGACTTCCATCGCTCGTTTCATGCATTAGACTTAGCATTAGACAACCCATTATTTGAATCTGATATGTGCACTTCATGTTTTTAAATGGGACTGCTTAAGGGCTTCACCCATTAGAATAAACAGATAAGGTGAGGGATTTCATCACCCTTTCCTTTGCCTAAAAATCACAAAAATTTCCACATTCTTGCATTTGCCTAAACTTTCAATAAAAACCAGTAGACGTGGCCTTAGGGTTCATAATTAGATTTATCATTTCTCAAATTTAAAACTTCTCTTTAAGTCTGGTGTCTAGGATTAGAGGATAAAAAGCTTACGCTTAAGTGAGCTAGAGGTTATTTAATTGGGTCCTTGCGAAAGCAAGGGGGGCCTCCCTCTACTCCACCTCTTACCTGGCCGGTACAAGAAGAGTTAGGATTAGATTTAAGCAAGCATAAATCTGATTTTGAGAAAAATAACATAAGTCCAAGGAACACTTAGTGTTTAGGTTAATTTGTTTTGAAAGTGTTAAAGTGTTTGCTTGTTTGTGTTTGTTCATAAAAATTTAAAAATCAATAAAAATTCAAAAATTCAAAAAATCATAAATAGAAGGCTTTTCATCTGTGCATGCTTGGTAGACGTTCCCAGAACTTATATTTAGCTTAACCTATAGACGAGATAGAAAGATTCTTTCATAGGATCGCCAACTAAGATCAAAATCAAATTGCCAGGAATATGGAGGAGGTTGCACCCAGACAGATGAATGAATACTTTATTCCTTCTAATTATCAACCTGCAACTTGCATTAGGCCAGAAATTCTGGCAAATCACTTTGAAATCAAGCCAGGAACCATTCAGATGTTGCCTTCTTTTTATGGCAATCCCAATGAAGATCCTTATAGGCATATAGATGAGTTCCTAGAAATTTGTTCCACTGTAAGGATCCAGAACTTCACTGAAAATGCCTTGAGATTGACCCTATTTCCATTCTCTTTGAAAGACAAGGCCAAATATTGGTTGGGAACCATAGGGAGAACCATTACAACTTGGCCAGAAATGCAGCAGGAATTTTTAAAGAAATTTTACCCTATTGGCCGTACTAACACAATGAGAAGAGCAATCACTGGATTCTCCCAACACCCGGGAGAATTAATGCATGAATCATGGAGAGATTGAAGGAGTTGCTTAGAAAATTCCCCCATCATGGTCTGTCGAGGTGGCAAATAGTCCAAGCTTTTTATGAAGTACTAACAAAATCTAATAGGCAAATGGTTGATGCCTCGTGCGGAGGAGCATTCATGACGAAAAGCGAGGATGAGGCATATAATTTGTTTGAGACATTGAGTGAGAATTCTATTAATCATGCCTCACTCCACTCTTATGAGAGAGCATTAGGACCAGTAAAGAAGGTAGGGATGTATGAATTAATAGGGAGAGAAGAGTCAGATTTGAGGGTAGACGATCTGTTAGCTAGACTTGACCAGAGATTGGAGCAGAAGCTGGAACAAAAATTCGACCAATTACTGTCTTTGACTGGGCAAGCCACACACAAATTTTCTCAACCACCTGAAACTTGTGCTATGTGTGCTAGCCCAGCTCATCCCACCAGTGCTTGTCCCACTACTGCCCAATTACCTCCTTTCATTCAGGAACAAGTCCAAGCTGCTCAAGGCTTCAACAAACCCCCCTATGATCCATACTCTAACACATACAACCCTGGTTGGAGGAACCATCCGAACTTTTCTTGGAAAAATCAATCTGAACAAGTTTCTCAACCTGCCTTTAAGCAATCCATGTACGGTCAAGCCTATCCCAATCAGAATTCGGGATTTGGCCAATCTTCTTACTCTAAACCTCCACAAGTCCAAGAAAATCAAAATTCAAATCAATTTGCTCACACAAATTTCCACCAACCTTCATATCAACCACCACATCCTCAGCCCAATTGGGACGATAAAATGAATCAACTCCAAAACATGATGGCGACTCTATGCCAAACTGTGCAAGAACAACAAAATCAATATCAAAACCAAAATTTTCAACAAAATTTGGCAAGGATAGAGTCTCAGATTGCTGATGTATGTCAAAGGAGGGAGTTGGGTCAGTTGCCGAGTCAAGCTATAGCAAACCCAAGGAACAACCCTCCCGGATTTTATCAGAACCAGCAATACCATCAAGCTTAGGGGTATAGACCACTTGTTCGACCAAATGCCCCTCTACCGCAAAACCAACAACAAGCTTTTGTCCAGAACATTCCTGCACCACAAAATCAAAATCAACCGATACAACAGGACCATCCTCCAGCCCAAGCTAGGGGCCCCCAAGTGGAAGATGTCAAAACTGTGTCAACTTTAAGAAGTGGAAAAACCTTGATAAATCCTCACCCACACATGTCAACATTGAATGAGGATAAAGAAAATGAAATTGAAGAGAATGTTGAAAAAGAAAAATCCAAAGGAAAAGAGAAAATGACAGAAGAATCCCTAGACAAAGTCAAAATGAATGAAGATCCAAACTGCTACATTCCAAGAGTCCCTTTTCCTGAAGCTTTAAAACCAAAATCCAAAGGCAAACCAATTGGTAATGAAGAACTTTTGGAACTCTTTAAGCAAGTTCATGTCAACATTCCTCTCCTTGATGCCATTAAGCATGTGCCTGCTTATGCCAAATTCTTAAAAGAAATGTGCACTCCAAAATGTGAAATAAGGAATAAAATTGAAACAATCATTCTTCCAGAAACTGTGAGTGCCGTTATCTTGAACCAACTCCCTAGGAAGCTTAAAGATCCAGGCACTCCACTAATTCCTTGCACCATCGGTGGAGTCACTTTTGAAAGCAGTCTTTTTGATTTGGGAGCCAGTGTCAATCTCCTACCTTATGCTATTTTTGAGAAATTCAAGTTAGGAGAATTGAAACCCACTTCTGTCGTCCTTCAACTAGCTGATCGTTCTGTTACCACTCCTAAAGGCTTAGTTGAGGACGTTATTATAAAAATCAATGATTGTTACTTTTCTTCCGATTTCATCATTTTGGACATGAACACTCCTCAGGATTTAACTCAGTCCACCATCATTCTTGGTAGACCTTTTTTGGCCACAGCTAGGGCTAACATTAATTGTGCTATCAGGATGATGGATATATCATTTGGGGATGAGCGGGTTAGTATCAATATTTTTAAGGCATCTGGGCACCATGATCAAGGAGAGAGTTGTGTAGTGGTAGACTTCTTGGAAGAATTTGGTGTAAAAAAAATAGTAGACCAACCCTGTGCTCTAGGGTTTAAGGGAGAGAATAATCCAAATCCAAAACAAAAAATCTATAAAGCCAAAGACAAAGCATCCAATAACAAGCACATTCATAGAAAATTTTTTCAAGTGCATGATAAGGTCTGGCTATTCAATTCTAGGCTCCGTGGAAAATTGAGGTCCTGATGGGATGGTCCTTACACTGTTGTCAAAGTTTTTGACAATGGTGTTGTCATTATTCTTGATCCTAAAACTGGACAATCATTCACTGTAAATGGGCAAAGGTTAAAGCATTTCTTTGAAAGCCCACTTTTCTTAAAAACGGATTCTACCAAGCTAGCTGAGCCAAATGAAGCCTAATGGCGTCCGGCTGAAGACGGTAAACTTAGAGCTTCTTGGGAGGCAACCCAAGTGTACAGATTTCCTTCATCAGGTAATTCTCTGTCTTACTTTCTTTTCCTGTCAATAAGTAGGGGGGAGAGGTAGAATAAGCATGCATTCATAGTCCTCATCCCAACCATTGCTTCATTTCTTTTTCTTGAGCTTGTACATATGCAAATAAAAATTTCACAATGTTTCATCTTTGAATAAAGTGTTTGGCATTGCAAAGCATAGACTATGTGTCTGATTTTTAACCATTAAAATTTTGACGTTGTCACATCCCTTTGCAAACATCCATGTCAGATAGCCTCTAATAAAGGATTACATGTATTACCTGTCTACCTTATGTAAGGATTTATGCAGGAAGTTTCATACACACACTACACAACCACTTAGACTAGCTGAACCTGAATGAAGCAAATTTGCTAAGGCTAGTAGGAGAGAGGTGATTGGTTTTCTCCTCTCCCCTTAAGTGAATTGTGAAGGAAGTGAAGGTATGTGATCAAAGAACCTGACTGTCCATCCTTCTTTTAAGAGGAAAAGAAAAGAAAAGAGAAATCAAAAGCAAAAGCAAAAGAAAAATATATCCATGAAAAATGCCCCAGATCTGAGTAAAGTTGGACTCGATACTCTTGAAAAGTGATGGGTTGTGCAGCATTGTGGATGAAAAAGAAAGAAAAAAATTCTGAGTGCACAAAGTGCAAATAAAGAGGCAAAGTCCTCAGCTCAGAGAAATAATCCTCAAGGAAGTTGGGAAGAATGGAACTGAGAGAAACAACCCAATCTGATTGAGCAATGATCTTATTCCACAATTCTTTTCTTCTCCCTCGAATTAATCTAATCTCAAATATTAGCCGAGGCAGAGGAGCTCCAAGAGGGCTGATGTGAACTCTTAGGTGAGCTACCATTTGTGCACTAATTTCTTGTCATAAGCTCTTACAATTACGAAAGACATATCTCTACATTAATCTTTTACATGATGACTATTTAACATAAGACATTACATCTTCTAGTCCTACATTTGGAGTAATTTTTATTGCTAAGAGACTAGCAATGTTCAAGTAGGGGGGAGTGATAACTACATAATTTTTCATGTTAAATTTCATACATTTAGTTAATTTTAGACATCAGTTGTCTATAAATAACGTGCATTTTGAGTTTTATTTCCATTCTATTGATATTTAGGTTTTTGAACAGATTAGTTGATAATGAGTTAGACTACACATATTAGATTTTCATTTAAGTCATTTATTTCAGATTGAATAATTAGGTTCACTTTAGAAAATAAAAGATATTTGGAAATACATATTGTTTTTTTTTAATATTCTTTCAATAAACTTTAGTTTGTTAATAAATAGATTTTAATACATAACCCACCCCACCCAATCATATCATGCCACAACCCTGCATTCCCATCTCACCATTTTTTTTAAACCCGATAACACTTCCTCCCACTTACCTATTTCTTTTTTCTCATTCAGTGGAAGCTTCACGAAGATGCTGGAGCTCTAGCAGATGGCGCTGCTCTGGCCTCTGGCGATGCAGCTGTGGGCGACCGGAAGCAGGCAGCTAGGCGGCCAGATGGTGCGGTCTGGCATAATGGCTAGCAGGGGAGGCCGACCAAAGCTGGGTTGCGCTGAGCACCTGTGTGCGGGTGTGGCATGGCATTGGTGAAGGGTTTGTGCGCAGCTGGCTAGGTCATACAGATCTGGTGGAGGGCTGGGCGGCCAGCGCCCAGGCGCGGTGGAGCTCCAGTGCGAAGCAGCAGCAGAAGCTCTGGTGCGTGGGGCGTGAGGCGCTCAGGCGGTTGAGGACTTGCGGTGTATGGCAGTTGGCGATTGGGTGCGCTGGAGCTCCTGTGTGCGATGGTGGTGCACTGCGGTAGTGTGGATCCGGTGCGCTGGAGCTCCTGTGTGCGATGGTGGTCAGTTGAGGTGGCTGGCGATCTGGGCGTGTGAAGATGGGGAGGAGGTGCAAATGCTGTGTACAGCCCGTGTGTGCTGTGTGTGAAGGCCAGGGGCTCTGGCGACGCAGGAGATGGAGCGGCTAGAGGCCTGGCGGTACATCTGTGGTGTAGAGGAGCCCGGTGCAGAGAGCAGGTGATGTGCGCAGCAGGAGGATCTCTGGTGCGGAGCGAGGGTGTGTGTGCGCGACGGCTGCTGGGTGTGAGGTGCGTGAAGCTGACGCACCGGATCTGAGGCCCAGGTGCACTGCAGAGATGGATGGCGAGTTGGGCGCATCTGGTGTGTGAAGGCGCCTAGGAGCTGGACTGCGTGGGAAGAGGAGTCTGGAAGCAATGGCGCCTATAAAAGGAAACGCACGGTCTTATTCTCAGGGGCTAGCCCCGGTGAAATTTTAGGATTTTTAGTTGCCATTTTTCTTGTATTTTTCTTCTTTCAACAGAGTGTGGGGGTTCGCCATGGAGCTTTTAGAATTTATTTTTGCCATTTTATTTCTGTAATCTTTCCTTTCAGTAGAGATTTGGAGGGTTGGCCAGTGTGATTTGGGAGCAATTGATTTCTGTAATTTTCCTTTCGGTAGAGACAGCATTAGTTCAAGTTTTTGGGATTTTCTCTGATTTTTCTTCTGTATTTTTCTTCTTTCTTGTGAGAACAGTGGAGTGATCTTGGTCTTGGGGGTTCGAATTTCTGAAGATTTTTAGTTTTTTTTTTTTAATTTATGTACTCTGTTCTTCAAGTAGTGTAGAAGGGGTTGTTCGATTTTGGAGGTTTTCCAGTGTCTTGTTCTTTCTTGTTCTTCCATAGTTCAGAGGGCTTCGCCAGTGAAATATTTCTTATGCCATTTCTTTCTGCATTTTTTCTTTTGGTATCAAGGAGGAGTTGAGCAATTATTTGTTGGGACTTTTCCTCCTGTAAGCATGAGGGAATCGGAGTTCGGATCATCTTGGAGATTGTCTTGTTGTGTTTCTCTAATTCACTTCTGCTGTGTTCGTCGGGAGAGCAATTGAAATTTTCTTTTAGATTTCTATTCTTCTATTTCTTCTGTTCTATTATGTGAGGAACGACGCCAGTTTTGTTGCTGCTGTGAGAGTTGTGTGGTTGGTGCAGAGAGATCGATCCAGAGATTTTAATTTCTTCCTTCTGCAATTGTTGGTTTATTTCTGCTGTGTTAGATAGTCCGATCTAGTGGTGTTGTTTACATTTAATTTCCATTTCGTCTATGCTTAGAATAATTCAATCCAGTGGTGTTTGATTTCAATTCTTTTGAATTTCCATTTTCCCTGTGTGCTTTGTCCATTTCTTCTATGTTTACATGGTTCAATCCAATACATTTGTTCATCTTTTCTCTTCTTGGTTAATAGTTGAGCTGTGAGAGATTTGATTGGTGTTACTTACACAATTGATTCTAATGCAATATTAGTTTGGTGAAATAGTGTTTGTTCGAATGGTTTCAAATCAAAGTAGTTTTAATTCAAGCTTTATTCAGTCTCTCCATGGATATGACCTGTTCTCACCACTGTATGAGTTCATCTTTACAATTTTATTTTTGTGAGACAGTTTAGAGGAAGTGCGCATATTGACTTGTGCGAGGAACTCTGGACAACGAAAATGCACGGTCAACAATGTCGCACGTTTAGGGTCCTATAACCTGAAGTATGTATGATTAAATGAAGTGCATGTGAATGGATCAAAAGTGCATGTAAATAATGTAAATCATGTGGATAAGTGAGAAAAATATGTTTAAGTGATCATGTATCGAAATTGACACTGCTACCATAGAAGGCTATGGAGCCGTACTGTAGAAAAGTCCCTATGGGAAGGCTCATTGTGTATGTGATATCTTGTGGGCATCAAGATGAAATCCTAGAGGTGGACAAGTACCACTGGTTAGGGTGGAGAGGGCTTCTCCTGGTTCTACACAGTTACCAAGATTCGTCACTATATTGCCTAGGTGATGGGTATGTGTTATGTGAATGTGTGTCCTTCTTTATGGTGGTTCAGACTATGTGTCATGGCAATTAATGTGTAAAAGTGTGAAAAGTGTGAATATGTGAAATGCGATCATGTGTTAGTGTTATGTTAATGTGATACCATGTGAAAACATGTGAAACCATGTGAATGTGATATATTTATGTTAAAACAGCAAGCAAAAGGTGTGAAGATGTGTTATAAAAACATGTGAATAATATTAGACATCATGCTAGGGTTGTTAGTTATCTTGTGCTAAATTCCATGATCTTTTTGGTTTGGGAATATGAATGATATGAATTGATATTGGCACCATGAATCAAGTTAATTATCATGTGTAGAAAGCATGTATAGGGTATTTATGTGTATTTGCATATTTGATATAAATCATGTGCCATGTATTTCTTTCATTGTTTAAAAGAATAGCATGTGTGTGATATGTGTAAGGATGTGCCTTTAGGTTGCTTGCTGGGTCTTTTTGGAAGACTCATACTCGCTTTAACATACAGGTGAGACAGTGTCCCAGTGCTAGAGGAGGACATAGTGAGGAGCGACTCCGAGCGTGAGGAGTAGTTGCATTTGAGGAGATCACTTGTTTAGTCTACTTTTCATTTACTACTATGTGGACATTGTTATTCATATGGACTTGTATAATTGTGGACATTTATTAATTACATTGTTGCTATATAGATTGTGGAATATGTAAACGATGATGGAATAAGAATGTCTTACATTTCCGCTATACTTCCTTTGTTATTTATGTACATCTCGACCTACTGTGTTGTGTTGGGTAATGTCCCACTGTGACGCACCCTTTGTATCGATGTGGATTGGTATAATCATACCAGTATAAAGAGGGCCGTTACATAGTTTGTGGCCATTAGTAAATGCATTTGTTAGATGTGGTAGTGTTATAGAAAGATTTTGTGATATTATGAGGTATTCAGTGTAGTGCAACAGTTGAGGATTAGTAATGAGTAAGCAAAGGGCAGTTTTGAATAACGATTTGTTGTTGGTAGCAAAAACATTTGTTATGTGTTGCAGTGTTACAAAAAGAGTTAGTTGTGTTCAGTATATGGTAACAATTAAGGTAAGGTAATGTATGCACTAGAAAAGGATTGAAGCCAGGATATATATAAAGTAAGAAGTGATGAGCTGTGTTATGATTTTAAAATTTTGGAATTAGGATTTCTCAGTGGAAAGGATCAGACAGGAAGGTAAGTTAGTTGGATAAACAGATAAGAAATGTCAGGTTGCACAGAATAAAGAAACAGAAGGTGAAAGAATAAGAGTTTTGTTAAATAATCAAAGAGTTTGGGAAGAGTTGATACTAATGAATATATCACAGCAATGTTGTTGGCAGTCATTGAGGATGAAATGATATTGCAAGATAATTAGAAGAACAACTATTGAGATTGTGAGATAGCAATATGGATTATAAATGATCATGAAAGTCAGGTGATTGCATTTAAGGAAACTAGCATTTGGATTCCAAGTTTGGTAGTGTTTTAGTGAAAGGTGAATATATGTTAAGCAGAGTTACAGTATGAATTAGAAAGTTTGAATGGTACAATGAGATTAGTCAGATGACATAAGAATTAAAGAGCACCTCGTAGAGATCATGTTATGTTTAATGTAGTTGGCAGTAAATTTAAAATTGAGTGTTATTGATCAGAAGAAAGGATGAGCATAGTAGATTATAAAGTGTTTATAGTCAGAAAGTTAAGGTAATGTTCAACAATAGTTTATGTGGTGGTGCAGAATAAGTAATTTAGTTGAGCAGAAGTATTCATTTGTTATAGTATTTCTCAGAATTTGACATAAGAGTAGAGACAGGTTGGGTAAGGAGTAAAGAACAAATGAGAGTATGGCAGGATAGAGCAGATAGAGTAAATAATGGGTACAATTGGAATTTTCTGAAATCAATAAATTGTGGAATATAAATAGCAAGGTTTAATCAGTTGAGTAGAGAAGACTTTGGGGTCAGTTAGTAGAGAATTGAAAAGAGTTGGGCTGAGTTTATGGCGGAGTATGCACAAAGTGGATTGAACAATTTTATTCCATGATGAGAGGGTATAATATCACGGCAGTACGAATGAGTTACTTTGAAAAGTTACAGATCAGTTTGATTAGCCAACTAGATTGTAATTTTAAGTGAATAGAAAAGAACAAAGTATGACAGTGATGGTATGGCAGAATTCAGAATTCCAGTCTATAGCACAGATAGAATTGAAACAGAATTGAGGTATTACAAAAAGCAGTTCGAGAATTCAGGTATCTTATTCTAGTGGAAATTGATTGAGTAAGATGGTTTTGGTAAGTGAATAAAATCAGAATTGAGTTTAGCCAGAGTTAGAATGGCAGCGGATATGGAAAAGAACGGTAGTGATAATGAAAGTAGAATTGTAAAGTATTTTAATAGGTATTCGATGTAATCAGAGTGGCGCAGTGGAAGCATGGAAGATTTCTAGCCTACATGTTCTGATATTCTTCCAAGATTATAATATTAGAGGTTTGGTTCACTGACGAAGAGTTCAAGATTTTTTCAGAATTAATTAAAGAGGCAGTAGTTCTTGAGAAAGTATAAGTTTAAAGCGGCATAAGTAGATAATGGGACAGTAATGGCAAGTCAGTACCAAGAGGTAATGGATCAGAAGATGGTTTAGTGTAATAGAATAGTCATAGACAGTAGTTTATGATAAAAGGTTTACAGTTAGCAGGATAGCACAACAAGAAATGTTGCAGACACAACCAAGAAAATGTGGCAGTAGGTTGAGTCCAAGGAGATAAAGCGTCAGTGGCAGGATAAAATTGCTTCAGTTGTAAAGTAAAAGAAGGGCAGATTGAGTCAGTTAAGGTTGAAAAGTTGTGAAATGAATTCAAGAAGAAAGAAAGTAGAATAAGCAAAGGAATGTGCAAAATAGTTCAGTTAGAGCAAAATGGTTTGAAAGGCAAATGTGGACAAAATGTATCTTTTTTGTTTGTGAGTAACTTTATTTCTTTTTAGGTGGTAGTCTGGCTTGCCGTGGTTTCTTTCTGAATGTCGAGGATGACATGTCTTTTAGGTGGTAGTAATGTAACATCGTGGTCGTTCGGATTCGGGTTTAGTGGTTCTGGTGTGGTGCTCACGGCCAATGTAAGGTCATAGAGTCTTGGTTGTGGTTCCCGTGCATGGTGTGGGTGTTGTGGGCTAGAGGTTTTAGCCCAAATAGCCCCCAAGTTTTCTGGTGAAGAAGGCGACGGACTATGTCGTCGCGATTTGAACGCCACAGCTACCTACGTCGTGATTCACTGAACCGCCTTTTCGTGGTGCGGCACGATTGGCGACGATCAGGTTTGTCGCATTTAAGGTGTTTTAAACATGATGCCTGCCAATGTTGCGATTTAGAGTTTGCATTTATTGCCCTGTTTCGGGCTAGATAGAGTAGAGGTGGCTCTGTCCGGCCATGGAGAGGTGTCTTTGCGGCGATTTTGATGATTTATGCTTTCAGTTGGTTGGGCTAGGGTAGTTTCCATGCGAGGAGGGCGTCCGGAGTGTAGGCTGATCGGCGGTGTGCATTCTTCGCATTCTGCGGGTTCTTCGAGTTGGTAGGGAGACTTCCCCTTGTCTTTTATTGTTTAAATAGTTCTTAGAGCTAGTAGATAAGCTACTGTGGTGTGTAATGGTTTAGTTTTCAATTTAATGAGTTATGTTGTAGTTTACATGGTGTTCTGGGAGAAGGAGAAGGGTTTAGCTGTCTGCCTGAGAAGGCGACGGGTCGGGCCGTCGCGTTTTGAACATGACTGTGTTTCCTGTTGCGTTTTAGATGTAAATGTGACACACTGGTCCATCATGTTTTTATTCTGATTAGCGTGTGTATTGTGGACGTTTCTCTTTAGTCCATCGCATTCATGACTTCGGATTCTTGTGTTGCCTTGAAGGCGACAGGTTGTACCGTCGTGATTTTGGGTTCGACTAAGTAGGTAGTCTTGGTGCCGACGTGTCGGGCCGTCGCGTTCCTATAGTGACATTGTGCCCTATCGCATTTGTTCTATAGTCGCGACCAGTATAGTCGTCGCATTTTAGAAGGCAACGTTTGTGTCCGTCGTGTTTCAGCTTCCGAAGTATGTATGTATTGGTTGGGTAGTGATGGTCTTGTGTGGTCCTACCCCTAGATATTTAATGTGGATTTCAGATGTTTAAGTGTGTTTGATAATAGTAAAGCATTCCCTTCTGGGGGAGGGTGCACTCTCCTAGTTTTGAGGCCCTAAGAACCCCTTATTAAAAAATAATGAAAAATAAAAGTAAAGCATGATATTAGGTTAATGGTTTGGTTGTTAGTACATTAAGGTTATGTGGTTTATATGTATAGTGGTATGTGTTGCAATGGAGGTAATATATTGACCAATGACAAGCAAGTTTAGAATGTGTAACATTGTGGTTTATGAGTACGAACTTGTGTATATATTAAGTATTTGGTGTGACATGTGTGTTTGCTGAGTTTGGTTGTCCAACGCCTATTCTAGAATGCCACTCTAGTCGGGTACCCCAGGTTCTTTGTGAGCCAGACACGTTGTGCACAGGGTGTGTCCCGGTATGGCATGTACCATCGAGGTTTGTGTCGTCTTTCTAGACACCCTCACTCCTGTGTTTGAGTTGTACGTTCGACTGAGGGAATGACGACAATGGGGCAGCGACTTGTGTGTTGTGGTTGTGTTTAGTAGCTTGTAGTGCGCTCGTGGTTGGGGGTACGGACACCAGTAGACATACTGGTCCCCAGCTAATTCTGTTTTCCAGTGCCTCACTTAAAGAGCTTAGGCCAGAGTCTTTAAAGGTGTCAGGCATGGGTCTACAGTTGTGTGGTCTGCAGGTGTGGTGTTAGTTGGCCTCCACAATTCTTTGGCTTTACTGTGTGGTTATGGAGCGGCAGTTGGACCTTTCATCATTGACTGCAAGACTGAGAGGTAGTTCTTGTGTGGCATTGTCCGGGTTGGATATGGCATCATGAAACAGTACTCTTTACCTACGTGGTGGCATCATTTCTTCCGACTCGAGCTTTGCAGTGGTTGTGGTTGTGAGTGATGACTCTTCGGTTGTGGTTCCGTTGTGGTACCATGTGGTTTCAGGTACCTGTACCCGGTGTTGTAGTTGGTCGTTGTGGCACGTTATGTGCCGATGTTTTTAGGTGCTATTGTGAAGTCGTACTCCGTGGAGGGCATGTTGTGTGACCCTTCACTCATTGTATTTTGGTCTAGTGTTGAGGTGGATTGGCTTTGTGTTGTCAATCTTGTTACCTCTTGTTAGTGGTGTCACCACAAGAAAATGCAGCGTTACCGACGGATTTTTCCGACGGAATTTATCCGTTGGAAATACCGATAGATAATCCAACGGAATTATTTCCGTCGGCATATCGGTCGGAAGTACCGACCGATTTTAGTCCGTCGGAAAAATCCGTCAGTAAAGATGATTACCGACGGATAGTTCCGACGGAAATAGTCCGTCAGTAAACCCCCATTTCCCTCCTCCGTCCCGCGAAATCTCTCTCTCCCTCTCTCTCTCTCTCTCATCTGCGGCAGCCATCTCTCCCTCTCTCTCTCGCGCCCTTGCTGCCGCCGCCCCCGCGCTGCCGTCTCGTCCCCCCCCGCTCCGCCGCCGCTAGCCGCGCGTCGACCTGCCGCCGCCGCTTGCGTACGCCTCCGGCGCCTCGCCGCACTGTCGCCGCCTCCGGCCGCCTGCAGCTCGCCCCCCCCCACACCGCCGGTATGTCTACAACCCTCCATCCGCCTCCCCCCTCCGTCTCCCCTCCCCCACCGTCCCCCACTCCCCCGGCCCGCACAGTCCCGCCCCTCCCACTCATGCACCCCCCCCCTCCGCGCGTCCCCCCCCTCCCCCACATTCCCCCCTTCGTCCCCCCCTCCCCCCATTCCCACAGTCCCTCCTCCCCACCCCCACACTCCCTTGGCCCACACATTCCTGCCCCTCCACCACATGCATTTCCCCCCCCCCCCTCCGCGCGTCCCCCCTCCCCCCACAGTCCCCCCCCCCCCCCACAGTCCCCCCCTCCCCCTCGACAGTCCCCCCCTCCCCCCCACAGTCCACCCCTCCCCTACATTCCCCCCTCCGTCCCCCCTCCCCCACATCCCCCAATCCCCTCCTCCCCCACCCCACCCCACCCCCACCTCCGATTATGAAATAAATTACTCTCATGTAATAATCCCATGTATAAATGTGATATTTAGATATTATTCTATTTACTGCCCAATCATTTGGTTAATTAGGTTTCTATGATTAAGATTGAGAAGTAAAAGGGCATACCAATTTATTTGAGGGTTTGTTCTTGTATTCAGACTAGTTAGAGTTTCAAATAGGCATATAATTTACATCATGTTGGTAAGAAACAGACATAATGGATGTCCATGTTTATGAAACACTACTAATTAGATTCGGTTTATGTACTTCACCTTTATTCAATTATTAATAGTATTCTACTGCTGTACTGAAGTGGTTAGCCTTCTCAACTGAGGAGACACTATAATTAAGCTCTGATCAAATTATTCAACCATGAATTATCTCTAATTGGGCCCTCCAATTCCCAATAATTGCAACTTACAAGTTACAATCACACTGGCACACACATGCATTCTGTATATATATGCCATATTTCTATCTCTTTGATGGCCGTGAGAATCGAATAACACAACTGGGAATCCTCTCTCAGCCCCTGACCTCAGCCCCCCCGCCCCCCGTTGTTGCATACCCTCATACATAATAGAGAAAGTGCACTTTTTCTTCTAGAGATGCCAGACATTTTCCTGCATCGTCCTCTACTGGGATTAGTTTCTTACATCTCACTTAAATACGAGAATTCAATAAGCCAATGCAAACTCTAATGAGGTTACATCTCAATTTATGAATAAAAAAATGAGTACAAAATCTTCAGGTTTAGATCGATCTTTGATCTGAAGCAAACTCTAATGGGTACCAAACATAGCCTAAGATTACCTTGTAAACAGAAATCTTTAGGTTTAGATCGATCTTTTGATCTGAAGCAGAGACTTTATCATAGAAAGCACATGAAGGGTCTCAATGATCCATTCTCCTCTTGAATGAATGCTAAAGGCATGGAACTGTAATGTGACTTGATCAAGATTTAAAAAATGAGTACAAAATCTTTCTTGTAGCTATTAGATCCTTAATTCAAACTTATTTCAATATAACACTATTATATGGATTGTTTTTAATTGCTTACTTTCAGTTTAGTGATTAGTATTGTATTTCTTACTTTAATGCAATTCATCTACATGTATGTATGAATTTGGTTTATTATTGCACTTGTTCACATGTATGATTTTATTTCCATATTCTTTCATATTTATTTAGGTTTGAAATTTGATCAATTCATGTATAGCATTTTTTTACTGCACACACCTCACAAGAGCGTGTTAAGCCGTGTCAATGAACCTTCCCATTCAAGACTTTGAGATTGATGTGCATGAGTCTTATTTTCAATAATGAGAACGTGTATATCTAACTCAAAGTCTTGAATGTCCCGTTTTGGACAGTCTGTGAAGTTTGATCAGTTAGGTGGTCATTTATTATGTGTTTGTATTATTTGTTGAAAATTTCGGGTGCATCTACTCACTCCTCTCTGATATACATTAGTGAGTTCCCTACAAGCCAATTCATATTAGTGATGGCACTTGTAATCTTGTACCAATCTTTTTGGTAATTAAATGAGGTGTTGCATTGCACGTTGTTTATTTGTAGTCATTTGATTGATTCTTTCATATTTACCATATTATGATTTAATTTCATATTTTAAATTACTCATGAATAAATTGTTATAATTTTTTTTCTAATTAGTGATGAGAGTTTGCGATTGGAAATTAGACTAAAAAGAACAAATGTCCACGTATCAAAGTACGTGTTTGTTTGAACGAAAGATATTACCGATGGATATTCGAAGATTGCATGATTGTTTACTTTTGGTGAAAGAGAAGATGAAGAAAATCATAAAGATTATTCGGAAAGAAGAAAGACAAAGTTAGAAAATAAAAGTGGATTATCTGTTATTGTTAAGATGAAAAAGGACTGCGATATTCTGTAATCTTATGACGTATTGGAGTGGTAGTATGTACATGTTTAGTGGAAAAGACTGGTCAAAAGTTTGTGGAAAATAATTGTGTCAAAGAGCTTGACATTCTAAAAGTTATGTCTTCCCATTATGTACGAAGAGATGTATTTAGTAAACTATATTTAGGGATATCAGTGGTTAGTTCAAAACCTAGGAATCTAATAAGAAGCTGGTGAATAAAGAGCCGATCAAGTGGTGGTGGCCTAATATGAAGACATCACGGTTTGTATGAACAAATAGTCTTTGTGTTCTTTTTAATGTTCAATACCATTAAGTATTTATATAGTGCTCAAATTTATTTGATATTCATGTATGCTTACTCTTCATTTATCTTTACGTCAACACTTTGTTTCACCCATTAGCTCTAGGACTCTCCATATAACGTATGTATCATATGTATGGTACTTGAACGATTGAGGGTGTGTTGGATTTTAACTCGTGACATGACATTTAATCTGTGTAGGAAAAATGTCTTATGAGAATCGGTCATGGATGTACCATGGAATAGTGAATGGAGTTGTGACCGAGGAGTTTAAAGACGGAGTTGACAGTTTTATTGAGTTTGCATTGAGTAATTCATCAGTAGCAGTTGATCCGATGGGTAACATCCGATGTCCACGTTCGGCTTGTAAGAACAGAAAGTGGATATCGACATGGGATGTGCAGCATCATTTGTATACGAGAGGATTTGTTGCCCATTATGAGTTATGGTCGTCTCATGGTGAGTTGAATATTCAGTCGTCTGCACCAGCTAATTACTTTGCCTCCACAAGTACGTACGTAGACATGGTTGTCGATGCTGTTGGTCCGAAGTTCAATATTCATGAAGATCAAACAAATGAAGAAGTCCGAATGATACAGCTCAGAGATTTTATCAGTTACTTCGAGATGCTGATGAGCCATTATGGGATGGTTGTGAGAAGCATACACGGTTGTCAGCAGTGTCGTAGCTACTGAATTTGAAATCTGAATTTCATATGAGCGAGAGTTGTTTTAACCGGCTTCTCTTACTCGTCAAGAGCTTGCTTCCTCAATCAGAGAGGTTACCTGCTGACTTTTACCGTGCGAAGAAGATGGTGAATGATCTGGGGCTTGGTTTTATGAAAATTGATTCATGTCCGAATCACTGTATGTTGTACTACAAAGATGATGCAGATAAGACATCATGCTGTATTTGTAAGCATGATAGATTCAAGCCCAAGAGAGGGGACAAGTCAAAGCAGAAGGATGTTCCGTATAAGTCATTGCGGTACTTTCCGATCACACCCAGATTGCAGCGGTTGTTCATGTCCTCGAAGACAGCTGGACATATGACTTGGCATGCGGAAAGAGTCCGTCGTGACGAAGGTGAAATGAGTCATCTGCTGATGGTGAAGCTTGGGCTCATTTTAGCCGTAGTCATCCTTACTTCTCAAGGGATCCACGCAACGTGCGGCTGGGTTTATGCACAGACGGTTTCAATCCATTCGGAGGCTCGGTGGCATCTTACTCATGTTGGCCAGTATTCCTAACACCGTATAACCTTCCGCCAGGCATGTGCATGAAGCGTGAGAATCTATTCCTTTCATTGCTGATTCCGGGTCCGAAAAAGTCCAGGAAAAAATATAGACATATATCTTAGACCGTTGATTGATGAGCTGAAATTGTTATGGTCAGATGGGGTTCTCTCTTATGATGCATCCAGAAAATAGAATTTCAATTTGAAGGCTGCATTAATGTGGACAATAAGTGACTTTCCAGCGTACGACATGTTATCTAGCTGGAGCACACATGGGAGGTTGGCATGTCCTTATTGCATGGAGGATTCTAAATCATTTGTGTTGAAATCTGGGGGAAAATCATGTTGGTTCAATTGTCATCGTCGATTTCTACCGAGTGACCATCCTTTCCGAAAGCAAAAAGATTCTTTTATGAAAAATACAATTGTGATGGAGGAGGTAGATATGGAACGGGTGTCTGGTGGAAACATGGCGAGGCGGGTCCAGAACTTACCGACTGTAACACAACTAGCTGGTAGTACCCGACAAATCCCTGGCTTTGGGAAGGATCACAATTGGGTGAAGCAAAGCATCTTTTGGGAATTGCCTTATTGGTCAACACTTTTGATACGACATAACCTAGACGTCATGCATATAGAGAAGAATGTTTTTGATAATGTGTTCAACACAGTTATGGATGTCAAAGGCAAAACGAAGGATAACGTCAAGGCACGTTTGGATTTGAAAGTACTTTGCAGACGTCCAGAACTAGAGCTGCAGCATGTTAGTGGAAAAGTGGTGCAACCTAAAGCTGCATATGTGCTTGGGGCCAGACAGATTAAGGAAGTGTTGCAATGGTTGAAGCAATTGAGATTTCCGGATGGATATGTCTCGAATATTGCCTGTTGTGTAAATGTCAACGAGGGAAAAATATACGGAATGAAGAGTCATGACTGCCATGTTTTCATGCAAAGACTGATGCCACTTGCTTTTCGTGAGTTGTTGCCGAAGCAATATGGGGAGCAATGACTGAGCTGAGTCAATTCTTCAGGATTTTTCTGCATCAGAACTCAGACTTCATGACTTGCAAAATATGGAGCAAAATATAATACAGACAGTCTGCAAATTAGAGAAGATATTTCCTCCAGCATTCTTTGATTCAATGGAGCACCTGATCATCCATTTGCCATATGAGGCTAGGGTCGGAGGACCAGTACAATTTCGATGGATGTATCCGTTTGAGAGGTATATTTCTATATCTCAATTTATTCACATTACGACGATCTTTTATATTTCATATATATGCATTTGAATTATTGTCGTAGGTGCATGCACGATCTTAAGATGAAAGTCCGCAACAAAGCACAAGTTGAGGGCTCCATTACCCAGGCGTACCTCATTGAGGAGATATCAAACTTCTGTTCGATGTACTTTGACACGGAAATACGAACCCGACGCACTCAACCTCCACGTAATGATGATGGTGGAGATTCTAATGTGTCAGACCGACTCTCTGTATTCAAGTGTCCCGGACGCGTTCGGATATTCTTCTACTCGCGCACTGGAAGACAGAGAGTTGGTAGCTGCGGAGATCTACATCTTCATGAATTGCACAGAACTAGACCCCTACATTGAGTAAGCTCTCAACACTTATGATGTACATCATTTGATTGCAATGCTGCAGAACTGAAAGGTTGTGTGACATTTACATTGCAGAGAGTTTGACTTGGTCATACTGCAACGGAATCCACGTCTAACTGACGTGCAGGTTGAAAAGGAACGAGAGAAGTCTTTTCCTACTTGGTTAAGATCTCGAGTATGTGTCTAAATATTTTGAAACATAAGTGTTATGTTCTTATGCATACTTAGTTGTTGTAATTTGTCAATGTCTGTATTTTTTTGATAATAGGTTGAACAAGGTTTTATTACCGATTCAAGAGTACAAGAGATTAGTTATGGCCCTCTAAGATTGTACATGTCTATCCAGGCTACATTGTGAATGGATACAGATTTCACACGAGAGATTATGGACGAAATAAGTTACGATGAACAGCAACGTATGTGTGAAGGGAAGTGCCTACAATGAAAATGAAATAGACTATTATGGCATTCTCGAAGAAGTCATTGAACTGCAATTTTTGGGACAAGACAACAATGTATTTCTCTTCAAGTGTCATTGGTTTGATCCGACATCTATTCGTCATGACACAACATATGGAATTGTCGATGTGAAGCATAAGTCCAAGTTGAGTACATATGAGCCATTCATTCTGGCGGCACAAGCCCAACAAGTTTATTATTCAAATTATTCATCTCTGAAATTAAGAGATTGGTGGGCTGCATGTAGAGTGAAATCAAGGCTATTCCCTGAGTATGAGCTTCTCCCGGCTGATGATGAGCTCGAAGGTGTTAATGACAATTTTTCCAATTAGATCGGAGTGACACACGAGAGTTGGCAGCTTCTACGCAGTTCAGTGTTCATGATATAAATGAAACAATTTGCTTACATAAGGGTAACGAACAGGAAGAAGTTGACCCACGAGACCTTGAGCGGAGGGTGGAGTCTGATGTGGAGGAAGACTCCCGGGATGATGAGGATGAAATCGAGGATGATGACGAAGATGATGCTGAATTAAACATGTCTTCAGCATCTGATGATGAATATAGATAATATACCCTATATTTTGTAGAACTTCCTATTGTTGCTAATTATATGTTCATATTAAATTGCTACTTCAAATTTGAGTGTTGATGACATGTTATATCTTTATTTATCTCAATAGAGATATGGTATGTGGAGGACGGAGTCGGACGGTTTCCACGTCCGTTGGCCGGGGTCCGCGACCCCGTCCACGACAGGTATATGTATATGTAAACACAAAACTCTATATATTATTGTTTATATTAAATTCACGAGATCTAACGTACATATAATTTCTCAGGGTCTGCCTCCCCGTCGTTGTCTGCCTCCCCGTCCGCGCCGGTCGTCCCAGCGACAGGTATATACATATGTACACAAAGAACCAGATGGATATCATTGTCCATATTAAATTCACGAGATCTAACGTACATACAATTTTGCAGGGACTGCCTCCTCGTCCACGCCGGTCGTCCATACGACAGGTATACATATATTGTTGTTCAATTTAAATTCATATTTTCTAATGTGTATATAATTTTGCAGGGACCGCCTCCCCGCCGAGCACGCGAGCAGTGCCACCTTTCCCTTCTTCCTCACCACCAGGTACATGTATGTTTCCATAGATTAGTATGTTTGTTTTCTTGTAATTTATACAATAATAGTGTACTAAATTGTTTTCAACAAGGTGGAGAGCCAGCATCCAGTAGCTGAGGAGGGGCCTCAGCTACCGGGACGGCAGCCATGCTGGATCTCAGGGTAAAGTTGATCACTTCAAAGTTACTGTATTTGTTATTTATGTTATACATTTCATGTACACAATTAATGTGCAATTGCAGGGGGAAGATAGATCCCGGTTCTGCTTCCCGTTATATTACGACACTGGTCCACGCACATATTCCAGGACCAATGGATGCATGGAGAGAGTTCCCGGTGCCCGTCCGGGATTTGTTATTTGACATGTTCACGGTATTTTTAATGTTTACATGAGTTGAAATCATTTATTTAATTACTATCTCTGTTAGTGCAGAAAGTTGAGTAATTTTATTTCTTTACAGCGGAGGTTCGCGTTCACGAGACCGAGGATCTCCCTCGAGCTCGCGCCGTCTGGGAGTCTACTGCCCAGACTAATTTAAGAAAGTTGATGTGGGAGGCCCGGGACAAGGCAATGAAGACCACAGGCGACCGGGATCCTATGGCTTGGCTAGATTACGGCCCTGTTTGGCTGAGGAGGGACTATTGGGAGTCCCTTTGTGAGCGTTGGGCTACTGGACCATGGCAGTAGCGGTCACAGGCGGCAATACGCAACCGATCAACTCATCCGGAGAAGAATGTGCATACTAGTGGGTCCGTATCTTATGCGACCCATAGTAAAAATTGGTAAGCATATTATTGTTCAATTGCTTAATACATTGATTATTATTGTGAAACTAACTAATTTTTTTGAATTGTAAGCATCACGAGTTCGAGCGTGCCCCTACATTTCGCTAGTTATTTGATCGGACTCATAAGCGGAAGGGGACGGATGACTATGTTAGAGAGAGTGCCCATACGATCGCTATAAGTCAAGCTATAAATTATGAATTCAATTAAGATATTCAAATAATTTATGGACAATAATTTAATTTTAATTTGTTCTGCAGGAGACCTATGACAGGACGATGGCGGAGCGCTATGCAGAGGGCACTCCCCAGCCAGACTTGGATCCAGAGGCTTGGGTCGACGCAGCGGGAGGGCCGAGGAAGGGTCGAGTGTACGGCTTTGGGGACAGCCTGGATACTCATCTAGTGTTGTCCTCATATGCGAGTTCGATCGCTTCTCCAGCATACTCGAGTTCATCTACTGCGCCCCCATCAGTGGTGTAGAGGAGATAGAGACCTCATTCGGGAAGAGCTACAGGCACGTCTACAGACACAGCAGGCAGAGCTACAGACGCAGTTCGGCGATATGGTTCAGCAGTTGATCTCAACCATGCAGGGAGTACGCCCCACACAGCCAGCACCTCAGGTCAGTATTAGTATTAATTTCATATACTTTGGATGAGATGAAACCACTAAAGAATGTCAACAGGAAAAAAAAAAGAAATCTAAATTAATTAACCTAACATAAGTGTAAAGGGCGTTCAATTGACGGATCTTAAAAAAACTTTAAGTCTAAAGGGTCAAAACACACAACCCGGGGGTCCAAAATCCCAAATAGGGATCGGATCGGCGTGTCGTTTTCTCCGACACGACCGGGGGGTTAAAGTGACGTGTGGGAACTGCCGGAATCCAATTTGGATCTCCGGATTGGGTTGGGCATTGAAATGACGGATCTAAAAAATAGCCAAGTATATATAAAAGGTCAAAACACACAACCCGGGGTCCAAAATCCCAAATAGGGATCGGATCGGCATGCCGTTTTCTCCGACACGACCGGGGGGTTAAAGTGACGTGTGGGAACTGACGGAATCCAATTTGGATCTCCGGATTGGGTTGGGCATTGAAATGATGGATCTAAAAAATAGTCAAGTATATATAAGGGCTAAAACCTACAACCCGGGGGTCCAAAATCCCAAATAGGGATCGGATCGGCGTGTTTTCTCCGACACGACCGGGTGGGTTAAAGTGACGTGTGGGAACTGACGGAATCCAATTTGGATCTCCGGATTGGGTTGGGCATTGAAATGACGGATCTAAAAAACAGCCAAGTATATATAAAGGGTCAAAACACACAACCCGGGGGTCCAAAATCCCAAATAGGGATCGGATCGACGTGCCGTTTTCTCTGACACGACCGGGTGGGTTAAAGTGACGTGTGGAAACTGACGGAATTCAATTTGGATTTCCGGATTGGGTTGGGCATTGAAATGACGGATCTAAAAAACAGTCAAGTATATATAAAGGGCTAAAATCTACAACCCGGGGGTCCAAAATCCAAATAGGGATCAGATCGGTGTGTCGTTTTCTCCGACACTACCGGGTGGGTTAAAGTGACGTCTGGGAACTGACGGAATCCAATTTGGATCTTCGGATTAGGTTGGGCATTGAAATGACGGATCTAAAAAACAGCCAAGTATATATAAAGGGTCAAAACACACAACCCAGGGGTCCAAAATCCCAAATAGGGATCGGATCGGCGTGCCTTTTCTCCAACACGACCGGGTGGGTTAAAGTGACGTGTGGGAACTGACGGAATCTAATTTGGATCTCCGGATAGGGTTGGGCATTGAAATGATGGATCTAAAAAATAGTCAAGTATATATAAAGGGTCAAAACACACAACCCGGAGGTCCAAAATCCCAAATAGGGATCGGATCGGCGTGCCGTTTTCTCCGACACGATCGGGTGGGTTAAAGTGACGTGTGGGAATTGACGGAATCCAATTTGGATCTCCGGATTGGGTTGGGCATTGAAATGACGGATCTAAAAAACAACCAAGTATATATAAAGGGTCAAAACACACAACCCGGGGGTCCAAAATCCCAAATAGGGATCGGATCGGCGTGGCGTTTTCTCCGACACGACCGGGTGGGTTAAAGTGACGTGTGGGAACTGACGGAATCCAATTTGGATCTCCGGATTGGGTTGGGACATTGAAATGACGATCTAAAAAATAGCCAAGTATATATAAAGGGTCAAACACACAACCCGGGGGTCCAAAATCCCAAATAGGGATCGGATCGGCGTGCTGTTTTCTCCGACACGACTGGGTGGGTTAAAGTGACGTGTGGGAACTGACGGAATCCAATTTGGATCTCCGGATTGCGTTGGGCATTGAAATGACGGATCTAAAAAACAGTCAAGTATATATAAAGGGCTAAAACCTACAACACGGCGGTCCAAAATTCCAAATAGGGATCGGATCGGCGTGCCGTTTTCTCCGACACGACCGGGTGGGTTAAAGTGACGTGTGGGAACTGACGGAATCCAATTTGGATCTCCGGATTGGGTTGGGCATTGAAATGACGGATCTAAAAAACAACCAAGTATATATAAAGGGTCAAAACACACAACCCGGGGGTCCAAAATCCCAAATAGGGATCGGATCGGCGTGGTGTTTTCTCCGACACGACCGGGTGGGTTAAAGTGACGTGTGAACTGACGGAATCCAATTTGGATCTCCGGATTGGGTTGGGCATTGAAATGACGAATCTAAAAAATAGCTAAGTATATATAAAGGGTCAAAACACACAACCTGGGGGTCCAAAATCCCAAATAGGGATCGGATCGGCATGCCGTTTTCTCCGACACGACCGGGTGGGTTAAAGTGACGTGTGGGAACTGGTGGAATCCAATTTGGATCTCTGGATTGGGTTGGACATTGAAATGACGGATCTAAAAAACAGCCAAGTATATATAAAGGGTCAAAACACACAACCCGGGGGTCCAAAATCCCAAATAGGGATCGGATCGGCGTGCCGTTTTCTCCAACATGACCAGGTGGGTTAAAGTGACGTGTGGGAACTGACAGAATCTAATTTGGATCTCCGGATTGGGTTGGGCATTGAAATGACGGATCTAAAAAATAGTCAAGTATATATAAAGGGTCAAAACACACAACCCGAGGGTCCAAAATCCCAAATAGGGATCGGATCGGCATGCCGTTTTCTCCGACACGACCAGGTGGGTTAAAGTGATGTGTAGGAACTGACGGAATCCAATTTGGATCTCCGGATTGGGTTGGGCATTGAAATGACGGATCTAAAAAATAGTCAAGTATATATAAAGGGCTAAAACCTACAACCCGGGGGTCCAAAATCCCAAATAGGGATCAGATCGGCGTGCCGTTTTCTCCGACACGACCGGGTGGGTTAAAGTGACGTGTGGGAACTAACGGAATCCAATTTGGATCTCCGGATTGGGTTGGGCATTGAAATGACGGATCTAAAAAACAGCCAAGTATATATAAAGGGTCAAAACACACAACCCGGAGGTCCAAAATCCCAAATAGGGATCGGATCGACGTGCTATTTTCTCCGACACGACGGGTGGGTTAAAGTGACGTGTGGAAACTGACGGAATCCAATTTGGATCTCCGGATTGGGTTGGGCATTGAAATGACGGATCTAAAAAACAGTCAAGTATATATAAAGGGCTAAAACCTACAACCCGGTGTTCCAAAATCCCAAATAGGGATCGGATCGGCGTGCCGTTTTCTCCGACACGATCGGGTGGGTTAAAGTGACGTGTGGGAACTGACGGAATCCAATTTGGATCTCCGGATTGGGTTGGGCATTGAAATGACGGATCTAAAAAACAACCAAGTATATATAAAGGGTCAAAACACACAACCCGGGGGTCCAAAATCCCAAATAGGGATCGGATCGGCGTGGCGTTTTCTCCGACACGACCGGGTGGGTTAAAGTGACGTGTGGGAACTGACGGAATCCAATTTGGATCTCCGGATTGGGTTGGACATTGAAATGACGAATCTAAAAAATAGCCAAGTATATATAAAGGGTCAAAACACACAACCCGGGGGTCCAAAATCCCAAATAGGGATCGGATCGGCGTGCCGTTTTCTCCGACACGATCGGGTGGGTTAAAGTGACGTGTGGGAACTGACTGAATCCAATTTGGATCTCCGGATTGGGTTGGGCATTGAAATGACGGATCTAAAAAATAGTCAAGTATATATAAAGGGCTAAAACCTACAACCCGGGGGTCCAAAATCCCAAATAGGGATCAGATCGGCGTGCCGTTTTCTCCGACACGACCGGGTGGGTTAAAGTGACGTGTGGGAACTGACGGAATCCAATTTGGATCTCCAGATTGGGTTGGGCATTGAAATGACGGATCTAAAAAACACCCAAGAAACGATGGATCTAAAAATAGTATCTAATTGAACTTGAGAAATAATCACATATTTTAAATTTAATTTTTGAAAATAATATATGTCTTTTAATTATTATTAATGTTTCTCATATTAATTTTTTTTAATATAGGATCCACCTCCGGCACCTGACGATGACGAGGCAGGGACAGCAGACGATCCAGCAGATCTGTCTTGAATTTTTATATTTATTATTTTGTATGGTTTTATATTTATTGTATTTTATGATTTTATGTTGATCGTGAGTATTTGTGAAATTTATGAATATTATAGCAGGTTTGAAAAATCTTTTTTATTTGTCAATTTTTTATAAAAAATATACTGCACATTTCGACGGATTTTCCGACGGATAAATGTTCGTCGGAAATTCTAAATTACCGACGGAAAACATCGGTCGGTAATTTCGTCTATAGTTCTGACGGCCGTTTTCGACGGGTTTACTGATTTACCGACGGACTGTCTGTCAGTAAATACTGACTGTATGTCTGACCGTATTTCCGACGGATTTGTCCGTTGGAGTTTTCCCACTGATTTCTGACGGAATTCTCTTCCGTCGGTAATTTCTGACCAACAATTTCCGACGAACCATTTCCGACGAGCTTCAGACGGAAATCTGTCGGAAGGATCATGTTCCGACGGATTCTTTCCGTCGGAAAATCCGCATTTTCTTGTAGTGTGCCTTTGTGGCTCGTGAGTTGGTTTCAGCTGTGGTGGTGAACTGGTGTTTCTGAACTAGTCCTGTTGTTCCTTTTATTTTCTACGAGTTGTGTTAGATAGCATGTTTACTTTTAAAGATAGTTTAGTTGTGTTTAATGCAAGTATGTTGTGGTTCTACGATCGGTGTTACTAGTGAGACCCTTGAGGGTTGAGGTCTCAGTTCCTTCTTGTGATTACTGGTTTGTTGTTGTCTTTGGGAGGTCCTTGCTGAGCTTGTGACCTTTTGAGGCTCACTCCCTTACAGTTCTTTTCAGGTGTTAGCAGTGTGTTTGGCTTGCAGCGACGTCGTGGCAGACTTGTACCCCTAACAGTTAAGTTTTAGTTGTTGTTGTGAGAGCTTTGCTCCCTCGAGGTATGCCCCAAGTAGTTGTACTTTTCTCTTAGACATGTAATAATGTATTGGGACAATGTAATTTAATGTGAATGAGTATGAGTACATGTACTTTCTTGCATCTTATACTCTTGTGGTTGTCTTTTATGTTCTTATTAGACATGTGCGAGAACTATCCCTTGCAAGACTTCGGTCTATTCGTGGGAGGCGGATCTAGATATGAAGCCTTATTGGGCATAAGTATCTAGGGTCGCTTCAACCTTCTCCTTATCTTCACTCCTAGCTACATCACTAGCAATTTACTGCCCTTCCATATCAAGCAACTTGATTTTTCTTACACGCAACTATGAATTTTAAAAATAGAACAAAAATTTAAAGATATAATTGCACAAAAGGAATTGAGTATATTATGAAGAAATTAAAATATTTTATGGAAACACTTTTAGATTCAATTATACTAGGAGATGATGCAACACACTTTGATGTTGATGATTGCTTATTTTCATTTTTCTGTTAAGAAAATATATCATAGAGTTTTGAAATGAACAACATGCTGATATTAATGAATCACTAGATACCTGACGCACTAGCAACTCGACATCCTTTATTTTTTCTGCCAATTCTTTTACTATTACTATCAACCATAAATTATCTTCTCTTAATTTTGAGTGAGATTATCTAGTTGGGTAAATTGTCACTTTTTTTATATGAACACTAGTTCCAATACCACGTATACGGATAGGTAGATCTTCTCCAAGAACTTGTGTATAAACATCATCACTAGTGACAATTGATGATTGAGAATTAGTTGGTTATTTTCTCTTTTGTTCTTCAAATTTCGCCTAATAATTATTCATTTCGTAATATACATGATCAAAAAGTTGAACTATAAAATCTATTTTAATATGATGAAGTGATTAGAAGAAATATTCATGTATAAGAAAAAAAACATACAATCACTCTAGCACAATCTTCATTGACAACTTCACCATTCTTCTTCATACGGGTCTTTATGAGCAAATCTCTATGATCCAAAGTGACACCATATTTCACATACTATAAAAATGAAGAACATTTTAACAAAGTTAATGAATGTGAAAATAGAATATTTTAAATATGCCATCATTAAAAAGCTTTTACATGCACTTCATTATTTGCAAAACTCATGGTTCCAGCACAATGGAAGTATTTATGCTTTTTCTTGTTCTCCTTATTCACTAGACTAGATTTCTATAATAACACAAATTATGAAAATTCAACGATTTGAATAAATTCCTACAATAACTAAATATATTGATTTTACTAATTTGCACTTTATTGTTCTTACTTTCCATTTTTAGTGCACCATAAATTGACAGCTATTCTCTATTATTCCCCATTTACACATAGATCAGGTGGGACAATTTGCTCACTTGCTTTCAAATCTAGACTAAAATACTTCTTTCTAAGTTCTTTCTTCTTAAATCTCCATTTCTGATTCAAGTCATCCATCACCCACTCCTTCACTTGGTCTTCTACATCAAAATTTCTCTACATGACTGAGGTTGTCCCTTTCGAATCAACTCACTGATGAGCACTATAACAATGTATATAATTAAGATATAAATAGTTTAAAAATATAAGAGAATAGTAAATTTTTGTATGTCACTTATGTTATGCATGGAGCCACTGCTTCAAAATCGAATAAAACATATCGATGAGCTTGATTCAACTCCTCATTTTCAAGATTGAAATTAATTCCAATCCATAAAGGACGTCAACTTTTAGCAAATATCTCCCATCCCTTCTCAATTTCAAGGTGTAATGACCCTCTTTATACCGGTATGATTATACCAATCCACGTCGATATAATGAGTGTCGTCACAGTGGGACATTGACCCAACACTAAATGATAGGTTGATATGCACATGAATAACAAAAGAGTACAGCGGATTTAAACAAATGATTATTCTCATTCCATCATCATCACATAATCCATAGTCTAAATAACAATAAAAGAAATGCAAATGTCCACATTATTACAACTACAATTAAAATACATTGTCCATCACTTTATTTACATACTATGAAATGAAAAGTACAACGAAGCGACGTCCACAAGTGAAGCTACTCCTCGCGCTCGGAGTCGCTCTTCACAATATCCTCCTCAAATGTGGGGACACCTGACTCACCTGTACGCCAAAGCAAGTATGAGTCTAAAGAGACCCAGCAAGCAATCTAAGGACACAACCTTACACATATCACATGCACATGTTAGCCTTTTTAATCATTTAGGAATAAACATGGTACATGCTTTGTATTTCTTAAATAATTAAACATGGAACCCTATAACATGCTGTCTACACATATAATCAACGTGATTCAAAGTTCAAATGTTATCCAAATCATTTCATAATTATATGCAATTAGAGCATGGAACTATTGCACATGGTAGATAACATACCTAACATGATATCTACTCATTTTCACATGCAATTATCACACCTATTTATACGTTTAACTTGCTATTTTAATGTAAATAATTCACATGTACACAAGTTCACATCTATTCACATGCTAACATATTCATTTAACACTTTCACATGCTCATTTTCCACATTTGCACAATTCACATATTCACATTCACATGTTTACACTTTTACATTTAATTGTCGTGACACATAGTCCAAACCACCATATAGAAGGACACACATAACACATACACATACCCATCACCTAGGCAACACAGTGACGTCATGATCAGTCCATCCCCATATAATTTTATTTAATTATTTACAATTTTGGTGATTAACAAACCTTAACAATTATTTTCTAACAATCTTTTATGAAGTTCATCCACAGGGAATAAGTCAAGCCTAATCTGTAAGTAATCCTTACACTGTATCATTTAAAGTTTAGAGCATGTATTTTCTCTAAGTCCATAACGATTTCCCGTATAAGCATAACGATTTCATAAGTATCTGTTTCTTTATAAGCATGAACGATTCTATCGCTACAACGATTTTGGTTTCACAACGATTCTTTAAGTGAAACAACGATTTCGGTCTCACAACGATTCGTTAAGTGAAACAACGATTTCAGTCTCACAATGATTCGTTAAGTGAAACAACGATTTCGGTCTCACAACGATTCGTTAAGTGAAACAATGATTTCGGTCTCACATAGATTTCATAAGAAAAACAACGATTCAGTCATCGGTTTCTTAAGAGAAACAACGATTTGATTGTTGTAACGATTCGATAAGTGAAGGCAACGATTTCATAGCTAGAACGATTTGTCTTTACGGTAGAATGATTTGCTTATATCTGTATAACGATTTGCTTGTACAACGATTTGGTTACTCTCGTACAACAATTTGCTTATATCTAAACAACGATTTGCTCAGACAACGATTTGTTTATGTTTGAACAACGATTTGCTTAAATAATGATTTGTTTATGTTTGAACAACGATTTGCTCAGACAACGATTTGTTTATGTTTGAACAACGATTTGCTCAAACAATGATTTGTTTATGTTTGAACAACGATTTGTTCAAACAACGATTTGTTTATGTTTGAACAACGATTTGCTCAAATAATGGTTTGTTTATGTTTGAACAACGATTTGCTCAAACAACAATTTGATTATGTTTGAACAACGATTTGCTCAAACAATAATTTGTTTATGTTTGAACAATGATTTGCTCAAACAACGATTTGATTATGTTTGAACAATGATTTGTATAAACAACAATTTCATAAGTTGCATAACTATTTCATTGTCATAACGACTTCATGGATTACATCGATTTCACATATGATATTCAAATTTATTTTCAAATATTGTAAAAGTCAAAGTCTGATGACCAGTCTGTCCCCACGAAATGTTTAAATATACATGTATTTTGGTAATTAACAAAACCTTATCAAAGTTCTCTAAATCATAAGTATAGGGAATACTCCAAGGCCAAGATCAATCAAGCCAATATTGGTAAGCATTATTTTTCTAAAGCATTAATTATTTCTAGATCATATTTCTCTAAGTCCACATCGACTTCTGTTGAAAGTCACAACGATTTCAATAGAGCTATAACGATTTCTTTATAAGACTAAAAATGGTGTTTCAATCAAGTCGTTCCCGTAACGATTCCTTAAGTTATCGCATCGATTTCTTTAGAACTCGTAACAACTTGCCAGCCGTAACGATTTCGTAAGTTATCATAACGATTTCTTTAGAATTCGCAATGATTTGCTCGCTGTAATGATTTCTTTAGAATTCGCAACGACTTGCTCGCCGTAATGATTTCTTAAGTCATCATAATGATTTCTTCAGAACTCGCAATGACTTGATCGCTGTAACGATTTCGTAAGTTATCATAACGATTTCTTTAGAATTCGCAACGACTTGCTCGCTGTAACGATTTCTTTAGAAATAGCAACGACTTGCTCGTCGTAACGATTCTGTAAGTCATCATAACGACTTCTTTAGAATTCATAACGATTTGCTTCGCGCAACGATTTCTTTAGAATTCATAACGATTTGCTTCGTGCAACGATTTCTTTAGAACTCATAACGATTTGCTTTGCGCAATGATTTCTTTAGAACTCATAACGATTTGCTTCGCGCAACGATTTCTTTAGAACTCATAACGATTTGCTTTGCGCAACGATTTCTTTAGAGCTCATAACGACTTAATAAGTGTTCATAACGATTTCCTTATTGAACACATAAACTTTCTTTAACGATATGCTCTCTATAATGACTTGTTAGTATTCATAAAGATTTCATAAGTCATATAGACAATGACTTTATGGTTTATATCGACTTGACATTTATCTTATCTCTTAAAGCGTTGAATAGTCAAAGTTTTCTCTTATCTATCTGACTGCTGTGCATTTAATAAAGACAGAACGTATCTCTGCATGCATGCAGATGATATCCCTTTTCTATTGTGCATATTCTATCAACATCTTTTAGAACAAGATATTTGGCATTACTATTTTGGTGAATACTCACATCAACGTTTACTAACAACAAGAGACAGCCTAGCTGTCTACTGTTCAAACATTTAATGTGTGCAGGGTCCTAAAGACATTCTGTCATACAACATTGGACCTTATAGACACCAGAAGACCTTATCTCTTTGCGTGCTCAAATGGATAAAAGATTGTTGAAGCTTCCAAGTTTCAAGTAGTCTAACGTCTATCAACTTAAGAGACAACGGTTACTTCAACGGCCGTATTTCAAAAGAAGATATAAATACAAGACAGAAGAGAAGAATGCAAGCAACTGAGTAGTGAACAAGATCTCGCATACGAGCATTCAAATCCTTCTGAAAGAAGTCTATAGCCAAGAATCTCATTCCTCGTCACCTTTAGCTCTTCGCTTTCTGTGCTGTAATAGAATTTCTAAGAGAGCCAGTGTAGTTCTGAGAGTGTGCCTTGTTTAGATCTTTTGCTCTCAGTGCTTGTTGCTTCAGATCTTGGCATGTAAAAGCTTGATCTAGGTGCTTGAATTCATTCTATTCTCTTTGTGGTGTTTCCCTTCGTGTGTGAAGGAAGACCTGGTGGGATCCAGGGTGTTGTTCCCTTCGGTTGTGAAGGAAGACCTGGTGGGATCCAGGGTGCTGTTCCCTTCAGTTGTGAAGGAAGACCTAGTGAGGTATCCAGGGTGTGGTTATTCCCTTCTGGTGTGAAGGAAGACCAGCCGAGCTGGGTGTTGTAATGTCCATAGGGGGACTGTACCCTAGTTAGTGAAAACCTGAGTTGTTGCTCAGGGACTGGACGTAGGACTCCTAAGGAAAGGTGGTCCGAACCAGGATAATTCCTTGCGTTGTGTGATTGATTCTTTGTGAGTTTGTTATTCATACTAACTGTTACTAACCAACATCGAAGATTGTTTTTGTGTATACTCTTACGTACAGGTGTCACCTAAACAAATTTTTTTTAAAGACCCATTCACCCCCCTCTGGGCTTGTCAACTGGGCAACAAGTGGTATCAAAGTGAGTCTCTTCGACAAAGAAGAAAGATCCAACGATCTAAAGAGTAAAGATCCATGGCAGCCCAAGGTCACAACGAAGGTCAGTCTGTCAACTTACCACCATTGTTCGATGGAGAGGATTACACATACTGGAAAACAAGAATGAAGTACTTTCTGCAAGGCCACGATTATCAGATATGGTCCATAGTAGAAGAAGGCGATCTTTTGGTCATAAATGAGAAAGCTCAGTGGACAGACGATGATAGGAAGAAAATCTCGCAGAATTGTAAAGCAAATAGTATTCTGTGCTGTGCCCTTAGTAAAAAGGAGTTCAACAGAGTCTCAGCCTGCAAATCTGCAATGGAAATGTGGGAAAAGCTTAGAATCACCTATGAAGGCATAGACAAGGTGAAGGAAACAAGTACGAGAGATTTCAAATGCAATCAGGTGAGTCCATTACCCAAATGTTCAGTAGATGTACAGATATTACAAATGGGTTAGTTGGACTAGGAAAGACCTATGAAATGGGAGATATGGTCAGAAAGATTCTTAGATCCTTACCATCCTCATGGACCCCTAAGGTCACAGCTATTGAACTCAAGTGGCTGTGAAGATGAAGAAGCCATGCTATCAAAAAGGTTGCAACACATTCTAGCAAAGAAGAAGAAGTTCCAATTTGGTAGAAGACACTTCAATAGAAATAAAGACTTCAAGAAACCAGATGGAAAGGATCAAAAGAAGAGTGAGCCCATATGCTACGAGTGCAAAAAATCAGGACATATTAAAGCTGAATGTCCAAAGCTCAAGAAGCCTAAATTCAGGAAGAGAGAGAGCTCCAAGAAGTTCAGGAAATATAAGAAGAAAGCTATGGCAGCTGTATGGAGCAACAGCAGCGACTCAGACAGTGAGTCAAGCTCAACCAGTGATGAGGAAGAAGCCAACTTGGCTTTCATGGCAAATACCGAAGAAAAGGTAACCTCTGACTCATCCTTTAATTCTTGTAATGTTTCAGATTCCGATAGTTTAGAAGAAGCTTTCAACGAACTATATAGTAAATATAGAGAAGTAACCAAACTATTAAAAGTAAGCAAGAAAAACATAGTTTGTCTAGAAAATACAAACTCAGATCGAAAATCAGAAAATGAACAATTAGAAAGTCAAATAACTGAACTTAAAAGAAGAAATGAACTGTTATGTGAAGATCTAAAAGCTAAGAATGAACTAATAACTGAATTAGAAAAACAAGTAAGTTCAGATGAACTGAAAACTGAAATCAAGACACTAACAGAAGAAAATATACAGTTATCTAGCACATTAGAAAAATTCACAAATGGTAAAAACTCCCTCATATTAAAAGGTGCCAGAAGATCAGGTAAGAAGAAAAATGGATTAGGATATACACCCCCAGATAATGAAGAAACCATAGTTAATCCTAAAACATATCCAACACCAAAATTTGTACCCGAAAAAGATATAGCATACAAAGCTAACTTCAAATATATGGAAAAAGTAACCAAATTATCCTGCTGTAGTCACTGCCACAAGTTATGACATATCATAACAACATGCCCAACAAAACATAAGAAATGGATAATCAAAGGTAAAATCAATGATACTAACCAATCAGGACCCAAAAGAATTTAGGTACCTAAAACTTGATGATTTTATTTCAGGGTAACACTCGAGCATCCAAATGGTATTTGGACAGTGGGTGCTCAAGGCACATGTCAGGAAATCAGAAGCTATTCACCAATCTCCAAGCTGAACAAGGAACAGTTACCTATGGAGACAATGGAAAGGCACAGTAATTGGTAGTGGTTTTGTGAGCAACAAAGGAAAGATAGTCATTGAAGATGTATTGCTTGTCAAAGGGTTGAAGCACAACCTGATCAGCATCAGCCAGCTTTGTGACAGAGGTCATCAGATTCAGTTTCAAGAGTCAAAGTGCAGCATACTAAAGGATGGAGATGTAATCTTCGAAGCCAATAGGGAGAAGAACCTGTATGCGCTTCATCTTGAAGAACTCAAGGATCAGGATGTTTGCCTAGCATCAAATAAAAGCCAGTCAACTGAACTATGGCACAGAAGAATGGGTCATTGCAGCATAGATGGGATGAGAAAATTGCTAAAGAAAAATCTTGTGGAAGGCCTGCCAAAGGTCATTGCAAAAATGAAAGGTGTCTGTAGATCTTGTGCTAAGGGAAAGCACACCAAGAGCTCCTTCAAGTCAAAAACGGTGGTAACCACCTCAAAACCCTTAGAGCTCCTTCATATGGATCTATTTGGGCCAATGAGAACTACCAGTCTTGGAGGAAAGAACTTTGGATTTGTCATAGTCGATGATTACTCAAGTTTCACATGGGTATCATTCTTAGAGCATAAAGATGACACTTTTGAAAAATTTGTTAGTTTCAGCAAGAAAGTCCAGAAGGATCAGAAGTTCAGCATTGTTTCTATTCGATCAGATCATGGTGGTGAATTTCAGAATGAAAAATTTGCTAAATTATGTGATGTTCAGGGGATTGAGCATAATTTCTCAGCGCCAAGGACACCACAGCAAAATGGAATTGCTGAGAGAAAGAATAGAACTCTATTGGATATGGCAAGAACCATGCTATCAGAATATGGTCTGCCAAGGTATTTTTGGGCCGAAGTAGTCAACACAACAAGCTACATCATCAACAGAGTAATGATCAGGCCAATCCTAAAGAAGACTGCATATGAACTATTCAAAGGAAAGAAACCAAAGATCAGTCACTTAGGACATTTGGATGTCCTTGCTTCATCCACAACAATGGAAAAAGGGACATTGGTAAGTTGGATGCAAATCAGATGAAGGCATCTTCATGGGGTACACCTCTAAACCCAAGGCTATAGAGTATTTAATAAACACACTTTATTAATTGAACAGTCTGTACATATTATTTTTGATGAAACTAACCCTTCCTTGAGAAAGGAAGAAGATAGTGACAATGATGATACAGATGAACTATCCAAGAAAATAAAGAATACATCAATTGAGAATAAGGATGATCCACCTCTGGAAGACATGCAACAAAAGGAAATTACACATGAAAACCTTCCAAAGGAGTGGAGATACAAGAAAGATCATCCACCTGAGAATATCATTGGTGATCCATCTGTTGAGGTAAGAACAAGAGGTAACATGATACCTTGTGATTATTTAGCATTTGTTTCTCAAATAGAGCCAACGACAGTCAATGAAGCTCTTGGTGATGAATCTTGGATCTTGGCCATGCAAGATGAACTAAATCAGTTCAAGAGAAACCAAGTATGGTCACTTGTTCCTAGACCATCAGACCATCCAGTTATTGGCACCAAATGGGTGTTCAGAAACAAATTGGATGAGACTGGTGTAATCTTGAGAAACAAGGCCAGATTGGTGGCTCAAGGCTATTCCCAAGAAGAAGGCATAGATTTCGATGAAACCTATGCACCTGTAGCTAGACTTGAGGCTATTAGAATATTACTTGCATATGCATCAGCATTAGACTTAAAACTATTTCAAATGGATGTCAAATCTGCATTCTTAAATGGTTTTATAAAAGAGGAAGTTTATGTGGAACAACCCCCGGGTTTTGATGACACAGAATTTCTAATCATGTTTTTAAACTTCATAAGGCATTATATGGTTTAAAGCAAGCACCTAGGGCCTGGTATGAAAGGCTTAGTTCTTTTCTTCTAAACCATGGTTTCAGTAGAGGTCAAGTAGATAGCACTTTATTTGTAAAATCAAAAGTTAAAAGCATACTACTTGTACAGATTTATGTAGATGATATTATCTTTGGATCTACTGATGAATCCCTTTGCAAGTACTTTGAAAAGTTGATGCAGGGAGAATTTGAGATGAGCATGATGGGAGAGCTCAATTATTTCCTTGGATTGCAAATCAAGCAAGGAAAAGATGGCACCCACATCTGCCAAGCAAAGTACACCAAAGAACTCTTGAAGAAATTTGGATTCGATAATACCAAGCCACTGTCAACACCCATGAGTACATCAACAAGGATGGACAGTGACAAAGATGGTAAGAAAGTAGATCAAAAGACCTACAGAGGTATGATAGGTTCACTACTTTATTTAACAGCTAGTAGACCCGATATTCTATTTAGTGTATGCATGTGTGCTAGGTATCAAGCAGATCCTAGAGAATCACATTTAATCTCTGTAAAAGAATATTTAGATATTTAGCTAGAACTCATGATTTAGGTCTGTGGTATCCAAAATCTTGTGAAATCAATTTAGTAGGATACTCTGATGCTGACTATGCTGGATGCAAAGTAGATAGAAAAAGCACCAGTGGTTGTTGTCAATTTCTTGCAGGGTGTTTGATATCCTGGTCTTCAAAGAAACAAAATTCAGTGGCACTATCTACAGCTGAAGCTGAGTACGTGGCTGCTGGAAGTTGTTGTACACAACTCCTATGGATAAAGCAACAACTTGAAGATTTTGGATTAAATATCAAATCGATTCCACTATTGTGTGACAACACCAGCACTATCAATCTCACCAAAAATCCAGTCCAACATTCAAGGACCAAGCATATTGAGGTTAGATATCATTTCATTCGTGATCATGTTGCAAATGGTAATATTGAAATATCCTTTATTGATACAAATAGTCAGTTAGCAGATATTTTCACAAAAGCCTTACCCGAAGAGAGATTCACATCTCTTAGAAGGGAATTGGGCATGTGTAATTTGTGAAAAGATTTCCGCTTGAAACTGGTACAAAAATTTTCAGATTTAAGTAAATTTTCCCTCCATAAATTTAAGCAAAAGAAACTCACATTATCCTTCCTGGCCGCTCTTTTACTAAAGTCTGTTTGAATAGTCAAACTCTTTTGTCGCTTTCTACCGCCTTTTGGCGCCTCACTTTCCTCAGCATTTATTTAATTACAAAAATCGATGTGGGAACGTTTCATCTCCCATCTTCTATCTTTTTCCTCTTTCGTCTGGTTGCCTAAGCCGATGCCCTAACGACTCGGACATCGACTCTCTGCAAGTTTGAAGCTCTTCTCTCCTTCCCGCGACAAATTTCTTGAGGGGTTTCACTCCTTCTTCCACCTCAATCCTCCAGAAAACCTTCTCACTTGAATCCATGGCCGCATCCGTCATTTCCGGCAATCTGGGTGGTTACAGCGCCGAGTTCCTCTCTCCTGAGCAGCAGGAAAGGTTCACGTTCGTGAAGACCAAGCTGTGTGGAAATAAAGCAGTAGATGTTGTTGATCTTGAGAAGAACGGGATGCACAGTGTTGTAGCAGCCTTAAGTAGGATGAAGTGGTCAGTTATTTCAACCTTCTCTGAGGTAAGCTATCTAGACCTCGTGAAGGCATTCTATGTTTGCTTGAAATCAGAGACAGATGGGTCTATGACGTCTTCAGTCAATGGTATCCCCATAAAAATTGATCATGATCTTCTGAAGATGTTGTTTGATGTGAGCACAACCGGTCACAGCGGAGTCCACTCTGTGGATACAAAGGTAAAGGGTCTCGGAATTATTGGACCTGAGTATCGTCTGAGAGATGGAAAAATAGATATCAATCAAATGAATGCTTTCAACCGTCTCCTTCACTTTATAGTCTGTCAGATAATCGCTCCCAGAAGTGCAACTTTTTCAACCTGTACAAAGGCAGACTCAGATATGATGTTCTGGGTCATACAGAACAAGGAGATAAACATGGCCGCTGTAATGTTAGAAAGGATGAAATTTGCTAGTGATCAGATTTGGGATACCAAGAGCAAGCTCAATGTTTCTCTGCCCTATGCTCACCTGCTTACCAAGATTTTCAAGTTTTTTGGTATTGATTTGTCAGGAGCAGTTGTTGAAAAGATGGGCCAAGCTATTAGGTCCAGAAATCTAAGGAAAAGTGGTTTCTCAGTTGTAAATGGCGTTTGGTCTAAGACCTCCATGGCTGAGGGAGAGGCCATTATGGAAGAAGTTCAGGAAGAAGTGCAAGCAGCAATCGCAAAACCAGTAACTGTAGCCCCAGCTGTGCCAGAGCAAGAAGAATTAGCATCTGCAGCAACCCCTGTCTTGGAATCAGCAGCAGAAGAGTCAGCAGCAGCTGTAGACTCTCTATTTGTAGAAGAATTTCCAGAAGAATCAGCAAGAGTAGCTGTGGAGAGTTCTAATGAAAGAATTGAGGACATCTCTCCTGAGGAAATTATCCCCTTTGTGTCTACAACAGCAGACCATCTACCCACCTCTATTGTAGCCTCTATACTTAGAGGGGTAGTGGACTCTATTCTCTCCACCCCAGTCACTTCAGAGACTGGTGGTTGTTCCGTAGAGGAAGTTGTGGCATCTGGCCACATTGCAGAATCTGTAGCAGCTACACCAGTTCAGGAGGAGCAATCAGGTGCTCCAGAAGATGTCTTGATGGAGGAAGCTCCTATTCAGGGGGAGCAGCCTTGTGAAAGACAAGAGGTCACAGAAGAAGCAGCACACACTGATATGCCTATGGGCAGTGTGCCTGCTGAAGGAATCTTTGCCAGTTCACAGGGTGATGGCACTCAGGGGGAGGAACATGACAATCCCCCAGGTAATGATGCTAGAGATGGGGAGACAGCCAGCTCCTCAGAATCAGATGATGATCAGCAGCCTCCAGCTTCAGAGGCAAGGAAGAAAGGAAAAGAAGTGGTTTCCGATGTTCCACTCTTAGCAGATACTCCTTTTGAGAGGCAGGTGAAACAGAAAATAGTCATAAATTTGAAGCCTGTTATTGAGAGATTGGATGTTCAAGGTACAATCTTATGCTCTCTCCAATCAGATGTAAATTCCATTTTCATGAGCCAAGCTTCATCTTCCAAGGAGATTTCAAGTATCAGAAATGCCATGAAATGGTTCAACAACGAGATGGGCAGCATGAAGACAATGCTCTCTGAGATTCTGAAGGTGGTTGGAGCTCAAGTTACTCCTCATCCACCTCCTGCAACTCAAGTTCCAGAATCAGGGCCATCAGGGTCATCTGTTCCAGTGTTCGGACCATCAGCAGCAGCAGCAGCAGAGGCAGAGGTCAATGAGCAAGGGTCTTCTGGGCCAGCTGAGCAGGATAAAGGGCCTCCAAGGCCTGCTGAGAAGATGTCAGGGCCATCAGGGCCATTGGAGTTTAAGCCTGTGCAGAATTTGGCTGAAGAAGCAGTTTTGGTTCCCGAGCCTCCAGCTCCCACTTCTTCCCAAACACCAGTTCCTCAATCTCCACCTTCATCCTCCACTGCACCTCCTGCCCCACAGACTTTCAAGAAACCTCAACCTAGACCCATCTCCTCACCACACCCTTTCCCTCTCAATCCACCTCCTCTCCTGCCTCATCTCCTGTTTCTTCCACCATTGTTTCACCTTTACCATCCTCTCCACCTGAGCTTCCACCAGCATCCTCTTCTGCAGGGCCCTCTTCTTCTGGCCCTTCTACATCAGACACTTTTACTCTTCCTACTGAAACTCTTGACTCTATTTTCAATCCACCTACACCTCCCTCCTTCATTACCATTATTCCTGAGGGTGCCCAACTCGCACATGTGCAAATCCAGGATATCAAGGATGAATTTGAAGTAGCAATACTTCGTTCAGTCCTGGCTGTTGGAACCCACACTCACAGGATAGGCTCTTCTAGTCTTGTCTCTAAAAAGAGGAGACTCACCTCCACTCATCCTGTCTCTTCTGAACCTTGCTATCCTCCCCTTTGGTTTTCCCTCTCTGTCTCCAACAAGCAGAAACTTATCTATGAAGAATATCTTCAAAAGGTAGTTTTTGCCCATATTTTTGCCTTCCTTTTCAAAATCTTTCTGAACATCTCACCACTATCTTTCCTCATACCTATCTCTCTAAGGCTCATCAGTCCAAAGTCTTCTCCATAACTGAAGCCAAAACTGAAGAGCAGTGGGCTCGGAGCCATAAAGATCTGTAAGCTGCTAGATTTCCCCCTAGGGAAGCTCCTCTTCCCCTTTCTGAATGGTTCCAGATCCACCATAAAATTTGTTTGGCCCCTTCATTCAGAAAGAAATCAAATTTATCCAGCAGTATCAGATGTATAGTAACTACTGCTATGTACATCGCCTCCCAGAATCTCAGTTGGGTCAATTTCGTGCAGCCATCAGGGCCCTCAGTTCAAGCACAGCTCATACTAAGCCCCTTCAGGTCGATTTGCCACCCTGGTTATTCCTGATGTAGTGTTCCTTCCACCTCTCCATGCTCTAATTATGGATTCTTCCGTGGGAACACTTATCTTTGAGCGAGCTGTAAGGGTAATGGCCAGATTATTTGTGTAAGATGGCCGTGACTTATCTTTTCCAAGATTCGTATTCAGACAATATCTTCAGGGGCATATCAAGGCAGATGTTTTGGTACCCATTCTTTCTGAATGTGAGCAGTTATCTCCTGAAGAGTGGATGCAGCTCTATCCCTTGTCTGCTCAGTAGCTAGGTGATTTAAATGCCTCTCAGGCCAGCTCCAACCAACCTCCCCTGTCACCTGGTAAATTTTTGGATGCCAACTCTCTTCACCTCATCCGGGATTCCTATCTGACCTGGGTCGAAAGATACAAAGTTTTCTTTGCCTTAAAGCAAGAGTTTCGGTCGCTTAAGATTAACTATCCCCTCAAGATTGAAGCCTTTCTTCGTTTTGCCAGCTTTGGGTCCTTCTTAACTTACAAGTTAGCCCTTGGCCGTGTTAAGTAAGGGGACTTCATTTCAGATCAACGGCAGCTTCACATCAAAAGGATGGCTCCCACCATGGGACCCTCCTATCAAATTGATATTGGGGCCTTTCAATCCTTCTTTGAAGAGCAGAAACGCCAGGCACTCCCTGTCATCAGGTGCTTTGGCTCCTTGTTATCCCCCGCTCATTACTTATCTGTAAATCCTCAGAACTAATCAGTATATGTTGGTTGTCTGCCCTTCCATCTTTTCTCTTCTTTCTTTGTCGAAGATTATCGTTTTGCTTACTGACAAAAAGGGGGAGAAAATTAGCATGTCTGAAATACATTCCCAAAATCCTCAGATTTAGAAATTAGCATGTTTGAAATACTTTTTGGAAATATTCATGCTTATTGATAATTTTTTGTCATCACCAAAAAGGGGGAGATTGATGATCAGTCTGTCCCCACGAAATGTTAAATATACATGTATTTTGGTAATTAACAAAACCTTATCAAAGTTCTCTAAGTCTTAAGTACAGGAAATACTCCAAGGCCAAGGTCAATCAAGCCAATATTGGTAAGCATTATTTTTCTGAAGCATTAATTATTTCAAGATCATATTTCTCTAAGTCCACATCGACTTCTGTTGAAAGTCACAACGACTTCCTTAGTGCTATAATGATTTGAATTCATAACGATTTCTTAAGCGTCTGAACGACTTCTTTAGTGTGACATCGTTTGATTACAAACAAGTCGTTCTCACAACGATTCTATAAGTCATCGGAACGATTCTTCAGAACTCGCAACGACTTGCTCGCTGTAACGATTTCGTAAGTTATCATAACGATTTCTTTAGAATTCGCAATGACTTGCTCGCTGTAACGATTTATTTAGAAATCACAACGACTTGCTCACCATAACGATTCTGTAAGTCATCATAACGATTTCTTTAGAATTCGCAACGATTTGCTTCGCGCAACGATTTCTTTAGAATTCATAACGATTTGCTTCGCGCAATGATTTCTTTAGAACTCATAACGATTTGCTTCGCGCAACGATTTCTTTAGAACTCATAACGATTTTCTTTGCGCAACGATTTCTTTAGAACTCATAACGATTTGCTTTGCGCAACGATTTCCTTAGAACTCATAACGATTTGCTTTGCGCAACGATTTCTTTAAAGCTCATAACAATTTGATTTGCGCAACGATTTCTTTAAGCTCATAACGATTTACTTTGCGCAACGATTTCTTAAAGCTCATAACGATTTGTTAAGTGTTCATAACAATTTCTTTGATGAACACATAAACTTGCTTCCTATAAATGATTTGCTCTCTATAATGACTTGTTAGTATTCATAACGATTTCATAAGTCATATAGACAACGATTTTATGATTTATATCGACTTGACATTTATCTTATCTCTTAAAGCGTTGAATAGTCAAAGTTTTCTCTTATCTATCTGACTGCTGTGCATTTAATAAAGACAGAACGTATCTCTGCATGCATGCAGATGATATCCTTTTTCAATAGTGCATATTCTGTTAACATCTTTTAGAACAAGCTATTTGGCAGTGCTATTTTGGTGAATACTCACATCAACGTTTACTAACAACAAGAGACAGCCTAACTATCTACTGTTCAAACATTTAATGTGTGCAGGGTCCTAAAGACATTCTGTCATACAACGTTGGACCTTATAGACACCAGAAGACCCTATCTCTTTGCGTGCTCAAATGGATAAAAAATTGTTGAAGCTTCCAAATGTCAAGTAGTCTAACGTCTATCAACTTAAGAGACAACAGTTACTTTAACGGTCGTATTTCAAAAGAAGATATAAATACAAGACAGAAAAGAAGAATGCAAGCAACTGAGCAGTGAACAAGCATCTCGCATTCAAGCATTCAAATTCTTCTGCAAGTAGTCCAGAGCTAAGAATCTCATTCCTCATCATCTTTAGCTTTTTGCTCTCTGTGCTGTAATAGAATTTCTAAGAGAGCCCATGTAGTTCTGAGAGTGTGCCTTGTTTAGATCATTTGCTCTCAGTGCTTGTTGCTTCAGATCTTGGCTTGTAAAAGCTTGATCTAGGGGCTTGAATTCATTCTATTCTCCTTGTGGTGTTTCCCTTCGTGTGTGAAGGAAGACCTGGTGGGATCCAGGGTGCTGTTCCCTTCGGTTGTGAAGGAAGACCTGGTGAGGTATCCAGGGTGTGGTTATTCCCTTCTGGTGTGAAGGAAGACCAGCTGAGCTGGGTGTTGTAGTGTCCATAGGGGGACTGTACCCTAGTTAGTGAAAACCTGAGTTGCTCAGGGACTGGACGTAGGACTCCTAAGGAAAGGAGGTCCGAACCAGCATAATTCCTTGCGTTATGTGATTGATTCTTTGTGAGTTTGTTGTGCATACTAACCGTTACTAACCAACATCGAAGATTGTTTTTGTGTATACTTTTACGTACAGGTGTCACCTAAATAGATTTTTAAAAACCCATTCACCCCCCCTCTGGGCTTGTCAACTGGGCAACAATCATTGTTTAAGTGAAATCGATCATGAAATCGTTGTTTAAGTGAAATCGATAATGAAATTGTTGTTTCAATGGTGAAATCGTTGTTTTACCAAAATCGATGTTCAAGTGAAATGAAATCAATGTAAGAACGAAATCGATGTTTAAGTGATATGAAATCGATGTACCAACGAAATCGTTGTGAGCTATTATATGGAAGTCAATGTATACTTAGACAAAATTCATGCTTTGAACTTCAAATGACAGTGTGTGGGGACAACTTACAGATTTACTTGAGTTATTTTCTGTGGACAAACTTCACAAAATGTTGTTAGAAAATATTTTTTAAGGTTTTGTTAATCACCAAAATACATATATAATTCATAATAAATTTTATATGGAGATGGACTGATCATCAATCTCCCCCTTTTTGGTGATGACAAAATATAGAGAATTTGCATACATAGGGAGAGCTGAAATAAATTTTATTTACGAAAAAAATTAATTTAAAGATATGTATTTTAGAATAATTTCTCCCCCTTTTGTCATTAAGCAAAACAAATTAGATAGTCAGAAGAAAGAAGAGAAGAGATTAAGATAAATGGAGCCAAAATAGTAAATTCGATTACTTAATGGGGATCAGAAATATAGAAGGGAAGCATGGCGAGTAATGAATGGCCAAGCCTGGATTTCTTGCTCTTCTAAGTAATTGTTAAAGGCACCCCAACTGATGTTGTAAGAAGGCCCCATATCTGGAAGAAGTCTCTTGATGTGGAGCTACCTTTGAGCTTCAATAAAATTGGCATACTCATCTTTACCAAGAGATGGCCAGTGTAAGGTAGTAGACCCAAAACTAGCATGCTGAAGAAATCTATCAATGGATAGAGGGTAGTAAATCTTGTGCTGTAACAGTTCTCTCTTCAAGGGTACATAGATTTTGTACCTCTCAACCTAAATAGCAAAAGGGTCCTAAACCAAGTTAATGGAGTTGAGATCCAAGAATTGTTCAGCAGATAGAGTACATTTGTTGGATCTAAACAGGGAGATATTCAGATTGTCCAATTGTTGAGCAGCTTGGTGATAGTTCTTCTCCCAGTCAGCGGGAAATGTCTTTCGGCCTTAGACAAAAGAGAAGCTAAGACATCTAACTTGATAAAACCCTTGTGAAATTCCTGAACAAAAATCTGTGGAAAGCAAGAGGAGCTCCCTACTGAACAGTAATTCTGGCCATGACTCTAGCAAATCTTTCAAAGATATTAGGACCCACAGCAGAGTCCATAAGCAAGGAATGTAGCTTAGGGAGAAAAATAATGTCTGGCATCTTCAGAGTAGCAAAGTCCACTAGAAGAGAAGTATTGACAGGATTTTCAGTTCTGAGTTGAGCAATGGCTGCCCTGAATTGACCAAGCTGAACTTCTGGAAGTTATTGACAAAATGATAATCATTGAACATTTTGAAGTGCCGGATTAACTTTATTTCCCTCTGGATGAAGGGACCCCAAGTATTTCTATGGTGGAGGACAAACCACTCAGTCAGTGTGAGAGGGTGGTCTGAGGGTGGGAACCTGTCAGATCTGGCAAGCATAAATTTTCTATAGAGAGCTTTATTACCCCGAGCCCACTGGTCTTCAGTCTTAGACTCAGCTGAGGAGAAGATTTTGGACTGATTAGATTTGGATAAAGAAGAGATAGGAAGAATAATGTTGAGATGTTCGGTGAGATTGAGGTGAGGGAGGCCAAAAAGTGTAGCAAAGGTGCATTCTTGTAAGAATTCACAGTAGAGAAGTCTCCTTCTATTTACAACAAAAAGAGAGAACCAAAGAGGAGGGAATCGAGGTTCAGAAGAGAGAGCAAGTTTCTTAGAAACGTTTCTCTTTTTGGAGGTAGGACTGGAGGAATCTATCATGTTAACATGAGATGAAACAGAAAGGACTGAGCAAAGAATTGCTTCTTCAAATTCATCTTTAATGTCCTGAATGACATGGCCTTGAACAGTAGCACTCTCCGGAATAATAGTGATGAAGGATGGTGGAGTGGGTGGATGAAGAGAGGTGAAAGAAGTAGGAGGAGGTGGTGCAGATGGTCCAGCAGATGATGGACCAGCAGAGGATGATGCTGGAGGTTCCTCAAATATTGGAGGAGGATGGCAGTAGAAGAAGTAGGTGAAGAAGAAGAGGTAGCAAGAAAAGGTGTAGGAGAAGAGATGTGTTTTAGAAGTGGTTTCTTGGAGGGTTTAGGTGCAGGTGGAGCAGTGAAGGATGTAGGTGGAGAAGAAGGGGCTGGAGTCTTAAGATTTGAAGGGACAGAAGGCTCTGGGGGCACAACAGCAACTTCTACAGATGCTTGAGACCTGGTTGGCTCTGCCACTGACTCCACTAGCCTGATGGCCCAGTACCAACATCTTCAACTTCATATGGCCTTGATTGCCCTGACTCTTCAACTGATGGCCCTGATTCTTCAACAATTGGCCCTGATGGCCCAACTGGTTCTTATGGCATAGACGGCTCTGTGATAACTACTGGTACAGGTTGAGTGGGAGCAGGAGGGGCAGGAACAGATAATTGCACCATCACAAAGCTTGAAAGATCTGACACTAGCTGCTTCAAGCTACCCAACTCACTCCTCATCTCCTGGAGCTCAGTTTTAACTGCTCCAATCTCCTTGGCATCAGTGCTCTGACTAAGAAAAATGGATGTTACTTCAATTGCAAAGAGCACAAAATCTCCCCATGTGCATTCAGTCTATTAATGATTGGCTTCAAGTGCACAAGAATCTTCTTCTTCTTGGATTTGTGGTGTGCCTTCCTAGTGAGTAAAGGAATTCTTGAGGCAACACCCTTACTCTTTCCACCAGAGCTAATAATGGGTTCAACATCCTCATCTGAGGTGTCTTCAACAATACCTTCCTAGAACTGGTCTGCAGGAGCACTAGCAGTAGGCTCCCCTGAATCTTTGGCTCCCCTAAGCTGGAGCAACTTCCATTTGAATGTCTTCACTGTGGCCTGGTGCCACAACTTTCGGAATGACTTCTGCCAAACTACCTTCCATACTAACATCTGCAGTAGGAACACTAGGGATGTCTTCCATGTGAGTATCTTCCTGCTCCCCCTCAGTGTGAGCAACAGTCTCTAAAGATTCTTCAATAGTAGGTGCATGGACTGTAGAGGGATCACAGCTTCAGATGATTGCCCAATTGGCTCAATGTGCATAGGGTTTATTTCCTCAATCCTCCTTACAGGTGCAAGAGGTTCTTCACTTCTGACATCTGCCTCTGCCTCTTGGACTAGAGGTATTTTAGGAGCTTCCCCAATAATGGCCTCTCCTTCTGCCACCGAAGTCTTTATCCAAACATTTCCCACAAGAGAAAAACCACTCTTCTTCAAGTTTCTGGACCGAATAGACTGACCCATATTTTCCATCAATTCTCCCTTCAGATCAATTTCATAGTGATTAAAAATTCTGATAAGCAAATGGGTATATGGTAGGGATACTGCAAACTTATTCTTCTTATCTCAAATCATTTCTGCACTAGACTTCATCCTCTCTATTATAACTTGAGCCGTGTTAATATCTTGATTTTGGATGGTCCAGAACATCATATCAGCATCCCCCTTTGGGTAGGTTGAAAAAGTAGCACTCCTCGGCACCAAAATCTCGCAGACTATGAAATGCAATATTCTGTTAAAAGCATTGAACTGGTTGATGTCGATCTTCCCATCCTTCAGCTTGTACTCTATTTCAATGATCATGTCGCGTCCTAATTAAACATCCATTAATTGGAAATGACAGAAAACAGGTAAAAGAAGTAGGATTTATGTTATTCTCATCTAACATCATTATAGCAGAAGCGTCACATAATACTCCTCAATACAGTCTATAAGAGGAGCAGAGAAAAGAAAACCTTTTATTACATTTCATATTCACAACACTAAAAAAAAGTAAAATGGTTAGACTTCTGAAGTTGGATGATCCACTCAGCACACTCTCCCCTTTAAGCATCACCCTCAACTTGATCAACTGAAATGGTAGGATTATGTGAGATAACTAGCCCAGTAGGATACAATTCTTCTAATCCAAAGGATTAAGTTAACCAAAGAAAGGATAAGAAGTTAAACTATTTGCAATGCTAGATATCAAGGATGGTTGAATGATCATATCAAACTGTTAACAAATGTAAAACAGGAATACAGAATTAAGATTACATGATCAAGAATTCATAAATACAACCATGCTCTGGTTCAATTGCACATTTCAATCATGATAAAAGAACATGATGACTAATCAAGCTTGTATTGATGCAATGCCAAACATCCACAGATCCTTTATCGTTCCGTACGGCCTGTAAACGAATTCGGGTGCTCCTCCCAGGACTGGACGAGCCCTATTTGCACAGGCATATATCTCAAATGAGTCCAGGGACCCAATAGTTGTCATCATTGTTGAGCAACTACCCCTAAGAAAATCTAAAATCTTGAAGATATAGTATATATCATGTTTTTGCTATAACAAAATCTTTAAATAGACTATCTATAAAATAAATGTATATCAAAATATATATGCATACAACTGTGTGATAAACTTCATCGCCAAAATTTTCTAAGTCCACATACTCTCAGTACATCATACTGTATCCGACGGTCTCCAACTGTTGACTCCAACTCCTTAAGAATCGAAGTCAAAACCATCCTGAAATTCTTCTAAGTCCATATAGCTATACATGATTCGACTGTTCACTTCGACTCACACAGTCGAATGCTTCATAAATCCTAACTACATGATTCGATTATTCACTTCGACTTTTACAGTCGAATGTTATAGAAATCAATCTCCATAGTATCCGATTTCTAAAGTTGAATCATTCTTCAACTTCTACAGTCAAATTGCATGTTATTATGAATTCAACTTCTCTGTTATTTTTGTGCTTAATACTTTTCTGATCTTTTAAAGCTTAAACATTTAATGTAAGATTATCTCCTAATCTTTCTTACAACATTTTCAATGAACTTTTAATTTCTTATTAGTTCATCAAAAAATATTATTATTTTATTATTTTCTCTGACAAGACAAGTCATATTATATTCATCTAAATCCTGCGCATGTTATTTCTGAAATATCTTAACTAATCTTTGAGTTGTTCAATGTCTTTTGTGACGGACCGGGGTACTTATGCCCAATAAGGCTCCATAACCAGATCCGCCTCCCGCGAACGGACCGAAGTCTCGCAAGGGATATCTCACACACGTGTCCAGTAAGAGTATAAAAGACAAACCACAAGAATATAAGACACAAGAAAGTACATGTGCTCATATCTGTGCACAAATTTGTACAACTGTCCCATTACATTAATACATGTCCAATTTAAAAGAAAGTACAACTACCTGGGGCATACCCCGAGGGAGCACAAGCTCACACAACACTAACTACTAAACTACTGCTGGTGGTATAAGTCTGACACTACGCCGCTGCAAGCCAAACACACGGCAAGTCCTGAAAAGAACTGTAGGGGAGTGAGCCTCAACAAGTCACTAGCTCAGTAGGGGCTACCCAAAACAACACCGTAACCACAAACACCTCAACCCTAATGGGTCTCACTGGCAACATCAATAACCAAACCATTTCATGCTCACATCATGGCAATAAATAACAATTAAACATACTCATGATAATAACATAACGTTCTCAAAAGACAAGTAGGGCTACAAGACTAACATAAAAGCATTAGTCAACCCAACTACTAAAGTGCCTAAACCACAGTCTCACTGGCACACTGCTACAACAACGGGTTATCTAAACTATAAGCCACACAGGCAGGTCACTACCTAAGCTGCAAGCTTCACAGGCAAACCTCAAACACTTGAATAACAGGACTGCTAAACAAGAGCTGGTCCTTTATACTCCAACCCACACTACGTCGAGAACCACACATAAATGGTAGGACTGGCTACAGCTAGCTAGTCCATCACACACTAAATCCATAATCGGAACCATGCCTAAGAAGGGTAAAACTCAACAAGTGGAAGGTCTCACACGGCCTCCACGGTGCATAGCTCTACTAAACCACAATATGCCTAGGCCACAAGCCTCATCAGCAAATTTCCCACAAATGTAACATAATTAATAATCACAAACTAATTCACAATAAAATATAAATAAAGATCTACTTAAAACAGTTAGGATACAACAAGTGGCAAGTCAAACCACAATACCTGCATAACACACGAGAACCTAAAAAGGTTGGTACACAATGTACCACCACAAAACTATAAAATAACCCATGAAGGGTACAGGTACCTGCTACTCTGAGGTACCACAACACAAATACCCGAACAAAGGGTATAAGCAGGTGGTAGACACCACACTGAACCACAATTATATTATACCTTTATTTAAGCACAACATTACAGATAAAACCTCAACCGGCAAGTCACACAAACCACAACTCAGTCACAACTGTGCCAACACCAGGGCACACCTCGAACGAGTCAAACCTCGACCACGAGTCACAAACTCACGAACCACGACAAATAGCAAAGCACGAGTCGGAAAGGAACGGCGCCACCACACGGGAACGGACTACAGGCTGATCAGGCCAGTATCCAACCCGGACAACACAACACAAGAACAACCTCTCAGCCTCGCAGTCACGGACAAAAGGTCCAACTGCCGCTCCACAAGGAAGAAGTCAAACAACTGTGGAGACCAACCAACACCACACTGCAGACACACAGCTGCAGGCCCATGCCTGGCACCTCTAGAGTCTCTGGCCAGAGCACTCTAAAGTGAGGCACTGGAAAACAGGACTAGCTGGGGACCAGTGACATCTACTGGTGTCCGTACCCCCAACTACGAGCGCGCTATAAGCGACAAAAGAACAAACTCTGGGAAGTCGCTGTCCCACTGCCGTCTTTCCCTCAGCCGGACGTACAACTCAAACACAGAAGTGAGGGTGTCCAGGAAGACGACACATACCTCGACGGTACAACACAAGTACCGGGACAAAACCCCGAGCACAACAAACACACGTGCCTGGCTCACAAAGAACCTGGGGTACCCGACTAGAGAGGCATTCCGGAATAGGCGCCGGACCACCACACTCGGCTAGCACAAACCACGATGCATACACATATAGCCTTTACTTATAATTTACGATATACAAGTGTTAGGATTAGCTTAACATTGGTCACCATATGACCCCAAAGCTATCCCACACCAACACAGACATAAACCACAAACTTGACTATCATTGGTCATCTCATGACCACCGTGGCAACACACACCACTTACTTCATAAATCAATATAATATTATTCAAAAGACAACAACGAACCAGGGCTAGGTCGGTATGGACCTTCACTGCCCAAACACCACAAGGTCATGGCTAGGCTCACACAGGAACCTCACTGCCCAGTTACTATGACAAATCATATGAATTACATTACAACAAAGTGTGTAGTATACACACATTCAAACCACGTAAACAACACATGTATCTTACACCCTGGATGGTGTACCACACGTCTTCCACGTAAACCACATGTCCAACACATGGACAACGCACTCCAAAAGTGCCACGGGTGCCAACGCACCACACATACCACGTAAAGCAATTACGCACATCACATATCATTCACGTAAAACATGCCCATTACATGAGCAATATGCTCCAAGAGCATAACAAGTGCACTGGCTCACACCGGTCATCGCCATGCACACACAAACACACAATACTCATAACCAGAAAAGCTACGTAAACCACACTGCATGAGTACATGCACAAGTTGGCGGCAACATCGACTGCCGCTTATAAGAAATAGACGGCAAGCGATCTAGCCGTTTATATCTCAGCTGATGAGCTTGGCGACAAGCGATCTTGACGCCAAGTTCTCCGGCCTTAAACCCTGCAGAAACCCTAATCCGGCTCTACAGGTTTTCCAACCGTTAAAACTACAAGAAAATGTACTGAAACGGTTCTTTAAACATGCATGAACCCAAAACAACCCAACACAGCATGCTACGTACATTAAATTACTCAAACCACCCATTATCCCTTCATGGTGTAACTTAATCCGAAAATGCATTATCATGCTGATTCAAGTAGATATGTCGTGTTTTAATGTTTCTAACAAGCTAACAGGGCTCAACCCCTACCTCAGAACACGCTCAAACCTCCCGCAATCTCCTGGTTCACACTGAACCCTCCGCGAGCTCCCACGGGAATTGCACCACGCCACGGCGTTTCCTCACGCGATTCGTCACCGCCACACGTTCCACGGTCCTCCAAGCATCGTTCAGAACCTGTTGGAAGCTCTAGAAACACGGGGACACGAAGCTAGGGCAAGGGGAAGAGAGAGGCAGGTGGGAAACCTGCTCTCGGGTGACCCTATAACTTGCAGAATTCTCAGGTTGGCGTCAACCCCTATGCCGCCAACAGCAACCGCCACCCTCAGTGTCCACATCCACTGCCGCCAAGATCATGCAGTCAGCGGCAACCTACCTGGACGCCAACAAGTCAACGACCACCCCTGGACGCCAACTCCTACTCAACTGCAGCGGGTCCTATTTCATTTCGGGACTTAACCTGCGCCACACCTACACACACCACGCGTCTACACCACACTGGCTTTACAACAGCCATCACAACCACAACACACACGATCCAAAAGGATCCAAAAATAAGCGATGTTACATTATTATCACCTAAAAACAAATGTCGTCCTCGACATATAAAACAAATCACAACAATCCGGATTATCACCTAAAAACAAATAAAGCCGAACACAGAACAAGTAGGATACTCTTTCTCTTCTTTTCTCTGCTTCAGTCTTTCAATTCATCTCACAATCACTCTGTTCTGTCGATTCCATTGCCTTTCTTTAGCTTTCAACCGTAGGCGATTCTTCCTTGCCAATGGTGCTTTATCTCCTTGGACTGAACCTGCTTCCACAATTTCTGGGCTGTGTTTGCAATATTTCTTCCGAGACTGCTTTATCTTTCTCAAATATCTTACACTGTAATATTCTTTCATGCCACCATTTTTTTTCCTTTTATCACTGCTTGCTGTTATCCTGCCTCATCTGCATTTACATTCACTACTGACACCTCTTCAAAGAAAACCAATCACCATCTTTGAATTTCCTGCCCTTTCATATTATTCTGCTCATACCGCTTTAAGTCAATCTCTGATCAAAGACCATAATAAACTATGTTCCTTTATTTGGCTGCGCAAAACTTTACATTTTCTCCTTATCCAAGTAAACTTGAACAATCTCTGAATATTAAATCTTTCTTTACTTCTGCTTCCGCTGCGCTACTCTGATCACACTGAACATTTTTGCAAAATATTCCACAATTTCTGTTCACAGTATTTCTTTCAATTGCTTTCTTCTGGCTTCAACTGCTTCTCAAATCATCCCATTCAATTAATTCATGCTGAAGAAATTACTGCAATTTCTGTTCTGCCAAACCATTATTGATATATTATACTCTCCATATATCTTTCTTGCTTTACTGACATTCTTTGGCTAATTCCCATAATTCTGGGGCATAAACTTTCCAAATATTCTTAATTAATCCATTCCTGCTCCTGCATAAAATTCTGAAATATCTTAATAACAATTCCTTTCTGCTCAATTGAATCATTTCTTTGCACTGATATACAAACTCTAATTGATATTTCCCGACTCATCTGACCTTATTCACTTCATCATTTGTTAAATTCTTCCTTTCTCTAATCTATATCTTTTCTGCAAATTACCTCTCTTATTTCATTAAATATTCTTTCTGAAAACTTTTCATAATCAGCCATTCATTAACCAAATATTCCTCTTGTGCAATTCTCACAAATTCTTATTACACATTAATCCTTCTTTTCTCTCTTTCTTTGTTCAACTGATCATTTCTATACTTATTTATACAAATCTTCATATCACACTTCCTGTTACCATTATCATCCATAACAACACTTTTCCTCAAATTTCTGATCTGGGGCATATTTAATCTATCTGCCATAAATCACTGCTCCTTTATGTACTGATACCTCTTTTAAAGCTGATCTGTCTTTCTTGATCATATCAAACTCTTCATAACTCTAATCACATTTTCATACACACTGTTTCTTAATATCATCTGACTCAAATCTCTAATGCCACAATACATTTGCTGAGATTCTCAACTGCAACTTATCACACACACTGACCTAATCCTTATCACCTTGCTACCATGCACCTGTCTCTGCCAACTTTCTATCTCATTATAACTTACTTACTGAATTCCATATCCAAACTTGTTAATCTCTTCAATTCCTTTAACTGCAAATCTTTAATAACCAAACTGATCTATCACAGAAATACTCTATACTTGTCTCCACTAACTCTGCACTTTATTAACATATAACAGGTATATCCTTCTCAGGGCACTACTTTACCTTTCTCCTCTAATCTCTGCAACTGAAAACTTTTAAATACTATATTTAACTGCTTTAACTGCACTAGTGCCAGGACACAACCACACAATTTATGCCACTATCCACATTGTGGTACAACAGCTGCTCATAACTGCCAATCTAACAAGAAGAACCACAAGAAGGACTACCTAGAGAACTAAGGTATCACCGGGATCATCCAAGAGAAAACATCATAGGCAATCCTCAAGATAGGGTAAGAACAAGAGGTATGAAAATTTCTTGTGATTTTCCTACCTTGGTTTCTCAAATTGAGCCTAAGACAATCAATGATGCACTGGGTGATGAATCTTGGATCCTTGCTATGCAAAAGAAACTTAATCAGTTCCAACGTAGTGAGGTTTGGACCCTTGTACCTAGACCTTCTGATCATCCAGTTATTGGAACCAGATGGGTTTTCAAAAACAAGATGGATGAATCAGGGGTGATCACTAGGAACAAAGCCAGACTTGTAGCTCAAAGATATTCCGAAGAGGAAGGCATAGATTTTGATGAAACCTATGCTCCAGTAGCTAGATTAGAGGCAATCAGAATTTTATTAGCATATGTGTGTTCTCTTAATATAAATTTATTTCAGATGGATGTTAAAAGTACTTTTTTGAATGGTTTTATTAAAGAAGAAGTATATGTTGAGCAACCACCTGGTTTTGAAGATACTAAATATCCAAATCATGTTTTCTGTTTAAAGAAAGCACTATATGGTCTGAAACAAGCTCCAAGAGCTTGGTATGAAAGATTGAGTGCTTATCTTATATCACATGATTTTGTAAGAGGTAAAGTAGATAGCACACTATTTATAAAGAAATTTCAAATGGAATCTTAATTGTGCAAATCTATGTTGATGACATTATCTTTGGATCTACTAATGAATCACTATGCAAGTTCTTTGAAAATCTGATGCAAAGTGAATTTGAAATGAGCATGATGGGTGAGCTTAATTATTTTCTTGGGTTGCAAATCAAGAAGACTAAGGAAGGAACTTACATTTGTCAAACCAAATATATTTCAGATTTACTTTCCAAGTATGGTTTTGACAAGTGTAAGCCATTAGGAACACCCATGAGCTCAGGCATTAAGTTAGATAGTGATCCTCTTGGTAAAAAGGTAGATCAAAAGATCTATAGAGGAATGATAGGATCACTGCTCTATCTTACTGCTAGTAGACCAGACATAATGTTTAGTGTTTGCTTATGTGCAAGATTTCAAGCTGATCCAAAAGAATCTCATGTTCATGCAGTTAAAAGAATCTTTAGATATCTTATAAATACCAGTAAATTAGGATTATGGTATCCCAGATGTTCAGATTTCAAGTTAATTGGATATAGTGATGCTGACTATGCTGGATGCAAAATAGATAGGAAAAGCACCAGTGGTACATGTCAAATTCTTGCAGGGTGCTTGATATCCTGGTCTTCCAGGAAGCAGAACTCAGTGGCTTTATTCACCACAGAAGCTGAATACATTGCAGCTGGAAGTTGCTATACTCAACTATTGTGGATCAAGCATCAATTGGAAGACTATGGTCATCAATTACAAGAGATTCCAATGCTATGTGACAACACAAGCACAATAAATTTGACCAAGAATCCTATTCAGCACTCAAGAACAAAACACATTGAGGTTAGACATCACTTTATCAGGGATCATGTAAGTAATGGCAATATTTCACTTGAATTTGTTTCTACAAAAAATCAACTTGTTGACATTTTTACTAAACCTCTTCCTGAGGATACATTCACATCTATTAGAAGAGAAATAGGTATGTGTAATCCTGACTAAATTGCTAAATTAAAATGATGCTTGAATTGCATGCTAAGAAACTGCTATGAAAAATTTCATTTATGAATGATCTGTAAAAACTATCCTGAAAAATTTCTAAGTCCCAGAAATTTGACTTATGAAGTTATAGGGCATTCGACTTATGTGTTAATGCTGCATTCGACTGATGCATTCGAATGCACAATTCGACTTATTATAAAATTTTGAAAAGGCGCTTTCAATTTAATCCTTTTGTACTCATTTATGACATAACCGTCAAATCAGTCAATCCCGACCGTTCATCCTGAAATCTCGGGCCAGTTACCTTTTCCCTCCTTATATAAGAAAACCCCTTTCTTTTAGAAAACACCCTTTCAAAATCCATCTTCAACTCCCTTGTCTTCTTTTGCCTCTTCGTGCCCTTACTGTTTTCCGGCGAAGGTCTTCCGGAGAACGACCAAGAACTCCATCCTCCTTCGAAGAAAGGTAGGTTCTCTAGACTCTCATCCTCTATTCTATCACTCCTTTACTAGTTCCCTGAGTCCTGTTCATTTCCTTCTTCTAGATGGCATCATCTAGGGCTCTGGAAACCGCACAAATGACCCCTGATCAACTCTTGAGACTTGCTAAGATTCCCATCTGTCCAGGGAAGGTTGTAGATTTCTCTCATCTTAGTGGAAACCTGTCATAGGTAGAAGAAACCCTAAATGTCATGGGATGGACCAAGCTGTGCCAGATTTCTGATTCCATGGTAGAAAATGTTGTTAGGGCTTTCTATGCCTCTCAGGAAGTATCATCTGGAAATACTGTGTTTGGATATGTCAAGGGTACCAAGATTACCATATCTGAAAAGTTATTGGTTGAGATTTTGGATTGTCCAAACTCCGGGCACAAACTTAGTGAAGTCGTGCCTTTGGAAAGGCAAAAATTGGGGATCATTGGCAGATTGGCCACTGTCAGTAAAAAGGGACTTTTAATAAATGAACTGACAGCGGAGAAAAGATTGCTTCATTCAGTTATATCAACCATTGTGACTCCTAGAGCAGGAACTCATTCTTCTATCACCTCCAGAGATGGAAATATATTATTTTGGGCTATTCAGAGGCACAAGGTAAATTTGGCTGCAATTATCTTGGAGAGAATAATTGCTTCAAAGACTTTGCAGGAGTCCCTTCCCTATGGACCTCTGCTTACTTTGATTTTCAAGAGATTCTCAGTAGATCTATATGGAGATATATCAGTTGGAATCAAGGAAAAAATTGGCATCTCTACCTTGAGAAGAAGTCATTATTCCTTGGTCAACAAAAAGCAAAATTTATGGTTAAAGGATTCTATGCCAGAATGTGATTATGAGATGTTTTCTGATGACCCTATCATTTCATCATCCTCTCAAGCAGTCCAACAAGAAGGAGAGCCAGTAGTAGAAGATAGAATGGAAGAACCAGAAATTCAAGTCAGATTTGAAGTCTCAGTTCAGATTCAAGAACACTAAGAACAAGTTCATGTTTCCTCCACACTTCCTGAACCAGATGCTCCTGAGGAAACGATAAATGAAGTCTTAAGAGATATTAGAGGAAAAGGAGTAGCCTCTGATGATATTCCTGTGGAAACTAATTTTTAGGAAAGAGTTCATCACTTTTCCCCTTCTCAGTTTGAGACTCGGCCAAGGTCTCAGGGGGAGAGTAGCAACAGCTTTAATTCCATTATGGATTTGTTGAGCAAGGAACAGGAGAATCTCTCTGTTCTTTAGTTACAAGTTGAATTCATTGATGCTAAGTTCGATGGTTTGACTGATGAAGTCAAGCAAATCAAAGATTTATTACTTCAATTGGTGTGCCAACAGGGCACTTCTCAGCCATCAGGGCCTTCTTCCTCTTAGCAGCAAGAAGAATAAGTTCATGTTAAAGAGATGCAAGTACCGGAACAGGAAGAGCCAGTACTTGAACAACAATCAGTGGAAGAAAAAGAGCCTAAGTCACAGGCAGAGCAGCAGCAGTCAGCAAAAGATCAATCTCAACAGGTTGAACAGCAACCTAAACAGAAGTAGTACCAGGAGCCAGAATCTCAAGTACTAGGGCATGATGAGCCAGTACTTGATCAGCACGAACCTGAGCCACAGTTAGAAATGGTGGGTTTCAACCACAAGTTGAGCAGCAGCAAGAGCTAATGTTGGAAGAGCACCCAGTAGAAGTAGCAGCAGCAGTAGAGGAATCCCAGCAAGTGCAGGAATCCCAGATGGAATCCAAGGCCAAGAGACCTCTAGAGTCCTCTCATAATCTCCAAACCTTCAAGAGGAAAGTGAAGCGCAGATTGGTCAAAAATGGTGACCCTGTCTTCCCTCCTCCTCCTTCTAGGCCAACTCCTTCTACTCCAGCTCCATCTTTTAAGCCTCCTCCAGAGCCTAAAAAGCCAACTCCAGCTGAGCCTCAATCCACTGCACCCTCTGCACCTACTCCTTTCACCACTGAAATTCCCTCACAATCCACTTTTTCTGATCCTCCTCCCCTTGCATCCATTCTAGGGGATGCATTCTACCAGGACATCAAGTTCAAAATCTACCCAATGAAATACCGGTTCAAACCTCTCACTCTCACTCTTTCCACTCAACCTCCTCAGTATTTTTCTTGTCTTCCCACTGCCTCAAGAACAAACTCCAAGAAAACACTTCTCCATCTAGCTGAAATACTTCCCAGTATTCAGCTTTCCTCATCTAGTGGACCCAAACTTGGAGACAATCCTTCTAAACTCCTTCCACCCTTTTAGTATGCCTTCATCTACCACTCTGAACATCACATGAATATGTTCAGAGAATATCTATCTATTCGTGCTTTCCTTGAAGTTCATGAGATGGTAGGGTTCACCTTCGAACATTGGCTTCCTATTCTTCTCAGAACTACACAAATTTCAATTGAGGAACTTCAATTCATCTCTCAGAAAAGTCATAGCTTGACTCCTAAGGAGTTCCTTGATCTCTATCTAGGAGAAGCAACCAAATATCAGCAAACCCAATCTAGAAACCAATTTTTAACTATCCAACATCACTTATCCTTAAGGTTTCATGATATGTTTGGACATTTTATCCAGGACTCTCAGGCCAAGTACACCAGAATGAAGACATTCAATTTCGACAGATTCAAATTGGGATTGCCTGATGTTTCTAAAGGCCAATGGGACAATCTGCTAAGAGGCCAAAGAAAAATCATTCCCTCCATGACTGTGGCCTTACCCTCTGGACTGCATCCATCCTTTATAGGAGCAGTTTCCTTTAGTAGGGATTTTTCTGAAGTAGTATTCAACAGATTCATCCACATTGCCACTAGGTTCAAAATTAAATACAAGCTCAAATTGTCTTTCCAATGATTTGTGTTCCTCCAAATCTCCAAGAACCCCCATCATCTGTTGGATTTCCAGTTATGTTTTGTTGAATCTGAGAGACTCAATGAAGATCAGTAGGCAGCTGTCTATCCCTCTTACCACTCTGACTGTGAAAAGATGAAGCTCTTTCTTTATGAATTCCAGTCCAAGAGTCTTAAGGATCTAAGGAAGAACATTGGTCATAAATGAGTTCAAAGGTACTTAGTGTATTATCAAGCCAAAGATGTAGTTGTGGACCGAGGCCTGCACTGGAACATCACTGTCCATGAGTTTCTTCTTCTTGCAGCCTCTAAGAAGTTTGTTTCCCTTAAGTATCGTCTGAGCAGGGACAAATTCCACTCCAAGATAGGCTGGTTCCATAGGCGCCACATCAAATCTCATAGGAAACTGCCTACTACTAATCCCTCCTACAACATTGACCTCTCCTTGTTTGAAATTTTCTTTTGTGAAAATGAGACAAAGCTCTGGGACCTTCTCAAACTATATTTTGCTCAAATTCCCAGATCTTTGTACTTGCCTAGCTCCTTATCTAGGTCTTAAACACTATGCTATGTATTTGTTTTTAGTATCTGAATGCAGCTATGATCTTTCTTCCCTGCTTATTTCATGTTTTCCTTGTGGTTTGTTACCCTTTCTGTTAATGCCACAAAGGGGGAGAAAGAGGAAATCTTAATTTTTTTCACTGTTCTTTACTGTCTATTTTAAAGTTTTTGTCATTAACAAAAAGGGGGAGAATTGTTGAGCAACTACCCCTAAGAAAATCTAAAATCTTGAAGATATAGTATATATCATGTTTTTGCTATAACAAAATCTTTAAATAGACTATCTACAAAATAAATGTATATCAAAATATATATGCATACAACTGTGTGATAAACTTCATCGCCAAAATTTTCTAAGTCCACAGACTCTCAGTACATCATACTGTATCCGACTTCAGTCTCCAACTGTTGACTTCGACTCCTTAAGAATCGAAGTCAAAACCATCCTGAAATTTTTGTAAGTCCATACAGCTATACATGATTCGACTGTTCACTTCGACTCATACAGTCGAATGCTTCATAAATCCTAACTACATGATTCGACTATTCACTTCGACTTTTACAGTCGAATGTTTTAGAAATCAATCTCCATAGTATCCGACTGCTAAAGTCGAATCATTCTTCAACTTCTACAGTCGAATTGCATGTTATTATGAATTCAACTTCTCTGTCAGTTTTGTGCTTAATACTTTTCTGATCTTTTAAAGCTTAAACACTTAATGTAAAATTTTCTCCTAATCTTTCTTACAACATTTCCAATGAACTTTTAATTTCTTATTAGTTCATCAAAAAATATTATTATTTTATTATTTTCTCTGACAAGACAACTCATATTATATTCATCTAAATCCTGTGCATGTTATTTCTGAAATATCTTAACTAATCTTTGAGTTGTTTAATGTCTTTGCTCTGGATTTTTCTGGATTCAATAGATACAATGCATTTATGAATTCTCAGGCGCACGACATCTGACAAGACTCACCTACCACTGACAAGACCCATGCTTTACCTTTTAGCATATCTGCCTGTCTATTCTTTCTATCTGAAAGCTTGTGCATACGAGGTTTCCATACCTTCTTTCTGTACCTATCTGACCTACCTACCTCAAAGGTATGGAGTTGCTTTCTCTTTTGATCTTGTCTTTGTTGCAGTCATTTATTGGAGCACGTTTCTAGCATGTCTCCTTCACAGTCCACTCCTAGAAAGAAAGAGCTAATCTTCTAGCTGTGAAGACTGCACCTCTTCTGAAGACCTTAGAAAGAAGCAAAACTAAAGAACTCCTGGATAATAAACTCATCAAGATCCAAAGGATCTTAGAGTTCTCTTCAATATGGTCAGATTGCAAACGGCCACAAATTCCAACGGCTATCTTCCAAACAGCTATATTCTGAAGTGTATAAAAGAAGCTCAAGTTTAAAGAGAAGAACATACAGAGATACATAGAGCTTTTGAAAATTCTATGAGCTACATACTTCGGATTTCCTGCAAGCCATGTCTGAGAGCTTCCCTATTCAGAAAACACTCTCTCTGAAGCTCTCCAAGAAGTCTTGTGTAGGGTGGCAATTGTAATTACTTATTTTCTCTAAGTCCACCCTTGTTTTACAGATAGGATTTCAGTCTCATCTCTGATCAGTTAAATCCTTCTGAAGTCTGTGTTTGTTCTCAGTCCTGAGGCAAACACACGTCTTTTATTCTCTTGTGTATTTTGTGCAGAAGACTGTTTCTGCATTTTCCCCTCTGTGAAGGGAAGGCCTTGTGAAGGCAGGTTTGTACCCCTGTTCAGGGAAGGCTTTCTTGGGAGCAAGTGGGTTTGTAATTCCTCTCAAGGGTGAGAGAAGGCCAATTTATTGGCAGTTAGTGGAAATCTCAAGTGGTTGGCTTGAGGACTAGACGTAGGACTTCCTAGTTGGATGGGCCGAACCAGGATAAATTCTTCTGCATATTTGTGTGATTGTTTCCGCCTAGTTCACACTTGAATCACACACAACACACTAAGTACTAACGAATCTATTTAGTGTTGTGCATTTTAGAAGAAATTTTTTAAAGTCAAGACGTCTTATTCACCCCCCTCTAGGACATCTAGTGTGCCATTTCGATCCAACAATCACAAGTCATTCATAAGCAAATGTGGCACTCAAGCACTCAAGCTCTCATATAACCAAAGTTTATGAATTAAGGTCAATGAATACAGAAAGTTATAACCAATTAGAAACTAATTGTACTTGGAGTCTTCAAGGATAATCCAAAGTAGGATATGGAAAACAATTGGATGACCTCTCTAATGACATAATGGCAGAAACCCAAGAGAATGAAGGAGGCAACTTGTTAGGCTAACAGCATGAAGTATCAACAAAAGATTAATCAAGAACAAGTGCTGGAAGACTGGACAAGACAGTGTATGTCGACAGCAAGAAGGTGGTTGTCGACAGGTGCAGGTTTCCAGAACAACCTTTCTAGAATCTGGGCAGCACCTGTGTAGCAACCCAGAAAACTCAGTATTTAAAATTTTGAAATAATAAATTTCTATAAAAATGGAATAATAGAAACATACATACCATTATCATATGTGCAAGAATACATCGAAAAATTCCCTAAAAATTATAAACTAACCCAAATATTATCCCTAAGTGTTCCACGAAGAAATGCGTGCAACAAAAAATCCGATTGGCCAAGGTATGTCACAACGTGACTAATTATCCAAATTTAAAAACTAAGTCGGAAAATCGTTAACACGGAAAAATAACGAGCCCATAAATTTAACAAATATGTCGGAGAGACTTTCAACATCATGAAATGATTACCCATTATAGAAATTAGACTAATGGACCTCACATGGCCATGAATAAAATCAAGTAAGAAAATATAATAAAATCCATAACTTTATTATTCCCTAAGATAAATCCCATTAAATAATGCACTTTGTTAAATGGACCATATAAAATTTATTGGGCCAAAATAGGGATTTTTAAAAGAAGAATAATAAGAAAATACTCTAAATTCGCAACTTAATTGTTACCTAAATAGAAAAGGGTTATTAAATAAGTAAAATAGCTAGTTTGAGTTGGAATTGGATTCCTAAACCTACCCTAATAGGTTGGCCACAAATTTAGCTCCCATCCTAACCCAAATAGGAAGTGGAAAGCTTGGAAGGAGGTTAGGAAAAGAGGAAATTAATAATTTAATAGGAGTTAGAGTCCTATTAGGAAATAACAACCCAACAAGCATAAATACTCTCCAATCTTTCCATGGCCAGCCCTAACACGTTGCTGGGGCTTGCTGGACCTGGAGGAGAGGCCAAGGAGGAGGAGAATTCATGGGGAGAAGGCTTCATCAAGCTTCATCCGGAGTTCTTCAAGTTCAAGCCCTAGAAGAGGAAATCGAGTCAAGGTAGGCATTCTCACAAGCTAAAATCATAAGATTTCGTCTGTAGATTGTTCCATGTATCAGGAACAAAACCCTCAAGTTTCATAATTTCCCATCAAGCCAATATTTTCTTCTTGATTTTGAAGTCCTGCAACTCTCTTGACCCCGAACCTTCATGTTTAATTCATATCTCCTTGAATACTCTATCTCATGCCTTGAAATGTTTCTTGGAGAGATTGATGCATGTTAGGCATCTTTCACCCCTAAAAGCCCTAATTTTATCCACCCTACTTCGTGAATTAATTCCCTCATCTCAACTGCTCACTGTGTCATGTACTCCATGTTTGACTAGAATAAAGCATGTTGAAACTCTATCTATTTTCAAATTCCTATTTACTATAAGTAATCATGTATGTCTAGATTAATATGCAACTTGTTTCATGATTTTTCATAGACTATACAATTAGTTAAGAATTTTCGAAGCAACCAGTGTCAAAACATGTTAAGTTGGCCTGCAACCCGAGGCTCTGTCCTATTCCCACTCGAACTCAGGCTCAGAACCTGAGAACGCGACGGCCGGATAGGTTGCATTCTCAGGGCCTTCACGACACAGCCACCTGTCGTGATCTGATCGCGACAGGGAACCCCCTCGCGTTCTGGCGCCTGACCTGACAGACCCATCGCGATCCTCATGAGACTCCATCGCGATCTGCATGCCTATTCAGACAAGCCCGTCGCGATCCTTAGAAGACCCCGTCGCGATCTGCCTGCCAGTTCAGACAAGCCCATCGCGACTGTAGACACCCGATTCTAGCCTATAAGTCGAACCACATTTCTTGTTATCTTAATAAGCCCCAAGTTGGTCATTCACCTTGAGCCCACCTTTAGCCTTGCTTTGAGCCCATTAACAGCCCAATTTTCGTGATATCCCATCCATTATCTCTTAAAGAGAGTTCTTGCGCCTTAAATGCCCATTATTCTCCCATTTGATTGGCCAATAATTCAAGAATAATTGATTTTCCTTAACGCGACGGGTCGTGGCGTCGCGTTAATCCTTGTCGCGCCCCTATGGCCGTCGCGACAGCCCATGCATATCCATGCACGTGGCCTTGCTGTCGTGCCCCTTCTAGCCGTCACGTTAGTCCCTGTCGCACTCCTACGACCCGTCGCGACAACAGCCGCATGCATTGGCCTAAGCAATCACCTCCTATTTATCCTCTTATGGCCTTTGCATTTATCCCCAAGCAACCTCCCAACCTCCTGAGCGCATCTTGGGATTGTGGGACTCCTTGGGCATCCTTTGGACTCTCACCCACGAGATTTAATGGCATTTATCTTTTATTTGGGTAATTTATCATAAAAATGGGATTATTCTCTCTCATTTCTCTATAAAAGCAAGGCCTCTCCTTTAGAAAGAGGGAGCCCCGATTTTCATCCCGAAGGGCTGCCGAAATTTTCTTTGAGCTAGATTCATTCCACTTGTCCACCCACGTTTTCATCACCCAAGGGTTTTAAAAACCACCCCCAGGTCCGTTCCCACCATGCTTTCATTTTACTTTTTTACTTGAGGATAGATTCTACGCTTAAGCTTATTCTGACAAGGTTTTCTTTCTTGTTTTCGTTGTTTTGGCAGGCATCCAAGCGAAGCTGACGAGTAGCTCTTGTTCTCTGGCCGGTCGGAGAACAGGAAGAAGGTCCTCTCACATTTCTCCCACACTACAGAGGACGCGGAGGAGGAGGGCGGCGTGACAAAGAAACGCGTCCTACCTGGGCGTCGCGACATCAAGCCCATCGTTGCGGGATCACCCGTCGTGATCTCAGTGAGTCCTTATGTCCTCTTTCCTTTTCCTAGCTTAGTTAGCCCGTCTCATTCTCATTATTAGGCAACTATCTAGGTGGCGATCACATCCATGTTTCCATGCTTCTATAGTTAATACATGTTTGCGTGTCTTGGGGTTGCACGTTCCTTGTGATTATAGCGACCCTTACATGGCCCTATCGCGTTCACAGTTTATCCTGTCGTGACCCGTATAGAGACCTGTCGCGTTCTGAAGTTTTTCATGAAAACCCACCTTTTTGCAATACCTATTCTTATACCGTCACCCCATGTCTTATTAACTATCATGTACACAGAAAAACGAAGTTGTAATTATTGAATATATTTTAATTAATTAAGATAATCACATGATCTATCTTGTCCATGATTTTCTCTTACACTTGCACTCACTTTGAACCATCCTATATGGCTTAACTTGGCTTGAAAATTGTCACATGTACATCTAGCAATTTATTTCAATTATATATATTAATTGCCATATTTTAAATGAACTTGTCTACATTTTCTCGCGATATTTGGGAATACTGTTACCGACGCTCCACTGTTCTAGAATTCCTCTAGAACGTCGGGCACCCGTTTCTATATACACACTCTCTCTTGACTTGGACGAACTCTCCATCGGATACTCCTTCTGCCGAACTAGTGAGTCTTTGTTCAAGGCCTCCGTAAGTCTCCTATGTCCATGGATTCCCACATGGTCGACGAGCTGGTTGTACCCTAACACCTATGATACTCTCTAGGGATCAGTAAGATCCGTATGGCCTTAGATTGTTCTCTCTCTTATCTTGAATCACACCGGACCTCTGGACCTGTGCGTAACATGGCCAGCAGAAAGGTAGTGAATTCCACCTGACTGCCAACACTGTACGCGCGGTTGAGCAACTGTTACTATCGCTCGTTACTCGCCGTTTCATGTGCAATGACCATAAGATCTCGTCTACTGTCTCTATACTCTCGTTCACTCTACTATCTCGTACTCTCTTAGTACCCTTGAGCTGTTGTGGCTTATACTGTTTTGTACTGTTCATGACTGTCTAGCGCTAAAAAGGGTCTTATGACTCTACTGACTTAAATGCATATTGTTCAGGGCATGGAGAGTGTCCGAGGGGCTCCAATCTAGTCCTGGGGGTAGAGAGCCACCCAAAAATACCTACAGGGGCTATAGACGGTGTTCTGCATTGCACCAGTTCTGACTAACTGTTCTGAATTAGCTAGACATCTGACTGTTACACTGTTACTGTTAGTCTATCAATTTAGACGTACTGCACTGTTACTGTACTGCCACTGACTGTTATTGAACTGTTATTGAGCGACTACTGTCGTACTCTCTACTTGCTCTACTTGATACTCGCTCTCTTGAGTTATTGCGTGCTATCGCGACTTGATCGCATTAAAAGTGCTATACTCTCTCTCGGCTATCTACGGATAACCAAAGTGCCATTACTATTACGATTGATGAAAGTTAATCAAAAGTGCAATACTATTTAGATTGATGGAAATCAATCAAAGTGCAATTTACTCTTTACATGACCATCTACTATCTCTCTTCTTGCTATACATGTCGCTTGCTATTCTTGATCATGACATTACTTGCTATTGCGTGACTTGACTTTAATCATCGTGCTATACTTGATTCATCTGCTAGTTGAATCATGTTACTTGTGCTATTACTTTCTCAACTTTACATGACTCTCTCTATCATTAGTTACTCTGCCATTTAATGCGTTAATTACTTAAAGCCTACTTGACTATTGAGATTTAAGTCCTACTAGGCGTTATCGCTCACCCTTCGTTATTTGTTATTTGTGTCTCAGGTAAGTCAGACCATGATGTTATACATGGGACGAGACCAGAGTGATGAGTGACCCGAAGTCAAATGACGATGCTACCCTAGCACCATTGGAGTCTAGTAGTTATTGCTTTAGATTTTTTCAATGTAATGATGTCATTGAGCCCTATGTATTGGCTCCGAATTAGTGGTTGTAATAGTCTTAGTGATTTTATAATGAAATCAAGAGGTTATTTCAATTATTGTTCATTAGATGCTCTGATATTTGCGTCTGTATGCGCAATTTACATTACCATACTCGTTGCTCACGTTTCCCTCTGATTATTCTGCTGCTAAATTGGAGGGGCGTGACAGTTGGTATCAGAGCCTAGGATGTCCTTATTAGGATATTTTAAGTCTAGGGATGTTCTAGGTGAACTGCCATGACCGTGTCTAAGTCAACCGCCATACCTATGTGAGAGATTGGGTAAAGCTTGGGGTTATGACTAGGAGCTTAACTATATGTATAAGCACCCTTAGTTAAAGAAGAAAATTAATAAGTATTATTGCTCACAGGAACTAGAGGAGATGGCTGGCGAGCATGCACAAATGCATGAATTACAATAGATTGTACAGGGGTTAACTCAAGCCCTTAACAACATGATTCAAGCAGGAGCAAGGAATGGGGCAGGAGACTTATATATGAACTTTCAACGAATAAATCTCCCTAGGTTTAATGGAACTCCGGATCCCGATGAAGCTGAAAATTGGGTGAAGGCGATGGAACAAATCTTTAGAGTTATGCAATGCTCAGAGTAGGAGAAAGTCCTTCTGGCAACCTTCCAGTTAGACTGCGATGCTAGAACTTGGTGGGAAGCTGCCAGTCGACAATTACCCAACGTCAACATAGAGTGGGATAAATTTTTAGAACTCTTCAACACCAAATACTTTTCCGAGAGGGTTCGTGAGAAAAAGGCAAATGAATTCGCCAATTTAAAGCAACGAATGATGTCACTAGCAGAATATGAAGTGCAATTTGAAAGACTAGCACAGTATGCACCACATTTGGTGAGTAGGGAGAAGATGAAGGCCAAGAGATTTTTAGAAGGGTTGAGACCTGTGTTCTGGGAAGGGTTGGCTCCACTAGACATTGTAGTATATTTAGACATGGTATTTAGAGCTCAATTAGTAGAAGACACCATAGAACTTCTTGAAAAGATCCGTAGGAAGAAGGTGATAAAAAGAGAACGTGCTACTCATTTCAATGATAATAAAGGAAGAAATACAATAGACAGCAAGAAAATGAAAGGGGAAGTGAAACGGAAGGAATTATGTAAATTTTGTAAGAAACCAGGGCATCAGATTGATAACTGTTGGAAGAAATTAGGTAGATGCTTGCGTTGTGGAAGTCAACAACATCATGTCATCAACTGTCCAATAAAGAAGAACCAAAACTCCATGCCAATGACGATTTCAAGCCCTCGTAGATATGAAACAGGCCAATGAAGGTGGACAAGGTATCATCACTAAACCCTTAGTTAAGTTTATATTATTTTCATGATAGCAAAGCCCTAAGTGGGAGAGATAATGGACTGAACTATTTAAAATAAATTGGTAGTCGTATCATATCGTATGAATTTGGAGACCAAATTCTTTTAAGTGGGGGAGGATGTAGCAACCTAGAAAATTCAGTATTTAAAAATTCAAAATAATAAATTTCTATAAAATTGGAATAATAGAAACTTACATACCATTATCATATGTGCAAGAATACATCGTAAAATTCCCTAAAAATTATAAACCAACCCCAAATATTATCCCTAAGTGTTCCACGAAGAAATTCGTACAAGAAAAAATCCAATTGGCCAAGCGTACGTCACAACGTGACTAATTATCCAAATTTAAAAACTAAGTCGGAAAACCGTTAACACAGAAAAATAACGTGCCCATAAATTTAACGAACATGTCGGAGAGACTTCCAACATCATGAAATGATTACCCATTATCGAAATTAGACCAATGGACCTCACATAGCCATGAATAAAATCAAGTAAGAAAAATATAACTCTATTATTCCCTAAGATAAATTCCATTAAGCAATGGACTTTGTTAAATGGACCATATAAAATTTATTGGGCCAAAATAGGGATTTTTAAAAGAAGAATAATAGGAAAATACTCTAAATTCACAACTTAATTGTTACCTAAATAGAAAAGGGTTATTAAATAAGTAAAATAGCTAGTTTGGGTTGGAATTGGATTCCTAAACCTACCCTAATAGGTTGGCCACAAATTTAGCTCCCATCCTAACCCAAATAGAAAGTGGAAAGCTTGGAAGGAGGTTAGGAAAAGAGGAAATTCGGAATTTAATAGGAGTTAGAGTCCTGTTATGAAATAACAACCCAACAAGCATAAATACTCTCCAATCTTTCCATGGTCAGCCCTAACATGTTGCTGGGACTTGATGGACCTGGAGGAGAGGCCAAGGAGGAGGAGAATCCATGGGGAGAGCTTCATCAAGCTTCATCCTGAGTTCTTCAAGTTCTAGCCCTAGAAGAGGAAATCGAGTCAAGGTAGGCATTCTCAAAAGCTAAAATCATAAGATTTTGTCTGTAGATTGTTCCATGTATCAGGAACAAAACCCTCAAGTTTCATAATTTTCCATCGAGCCAAAATTTCTTCTTGAATTTTGAAGTCCTGCAACTCTCTTGACCCCGAACCTTCATGTTTAATTCATATCTCCTTGAATACTCTATCTCATGCCTTGAAATTTTTATTGGAGAGACTGATGCATGTTAGGCATCTTTCGCCTCTATAAGCCCTAACTTTTATCCACCCTACTTCGTGAATTAATTCCCTCATCTCAACTGCTCACTATGTCATGTACTCCATGTTTAACTTGAATAAAGCATGTTGAAACTATATCTATTTTCAAATTCCTATTTACTGTAAGTACTCACATATGTCTAGATCAATATGCAACTTGTTTCATGATTTTTCATCGACTATACAATTAGTTATGAATTTTCGAAGCAACCAGTGTCAAAACATGTTAAGTTGGCCCGCAACCCGAGGCTCTGTCCTTTTCCCGCTCGAACTCAAGCTCAGAACCTGAGAACGTGATGGCCCGATAGGTCGCGTTCTCAGGGCCGTCGTGATACAGCCACTTGTTGCGATCTGATCGCGACAGAAAACCCCATCGCGTTCTGGCGCCCGACCTGACAGACCCGCCGCGATCCTCATGAGACCCTGTCGCGATCTGCATGCCTGTTCAGACAAGCCCATCGCAATCCTTAGAAGACCCCACCGCGATCTGCCTGACGATTCAGACAAGCTCATCGCGACCCTTACAAGGCCCTGTCGCGTTCACAGTTGATCCTGTCGCGATCGGTACAGAGACCTGTCGCGTTCTGAAGTTTTTCATGAAAACCCACCGTTTTGCAATACCTATTGTTATACCGTCACCCCATGTCTTATTAACTATCATGTACACAGAAAAATGAAGTTGTAATTATTCAATATATTTTAATTAATTAAGTTAACCACATGATCTATCTTGTCTATGATTTTCTCTTACACTTGCACTCACTTTGAACCATCCTATATGGCTTAACTTGGCTTGTAAATTGTCACATGTACATCTAGCAATTTATTTCAATTATATATATTAATTGCCCTATTTTAAATGAACTTGTCTACGTTTTCTCATGATATTTTGGGAATACCGTTACCAATGCTCCACTGTTCTAGAATTCCTCTAGAACGTCGGGTACCGGTTTCTATATACACACTCTCTCTTGACTTGGATGAACTCTCTGTCGGATACTCCTTCTGTCGGACTAGTGAGTCTTTTTTTTTTAAGATAAATATCCGATAGGGGGGTAGGAGAGTGCTCACTCCTTCAGAGAAGGGATGAGTAAGTCACTCACCACACACCTATCAGAAATTTTATATATAAGAAGAAGCATTACATAGGATTATTAGGGCCTGATGGAAGGGAACCCCATCTTATCTGTTTAACCACTCTCTATTTGTTCTTGTATTTTGGTGATAATAAAATTTATGATGTAACTTAAATTGAATATTTTGTTTCATCTGTGTCGCATCAATCTCATAGAAAAATACTGAGTCTCACATTGATGCAGTATGGCGCACTAAAATGATAAAATTGATGTTTAATCAATATACATCGATTTCAGTTTAAGTGCCAAAATTAATAAGCGCTACAACAACTTCGCTAAATGGCCATAATGATTTGTTAAGAAATCGATCTCAGAACGATTCCTTTTATAGCCACAACGATTTGCCCTCATATCGTTTTCATTCTCATAACGATTTCATAAGTGATCACATCGGCTTAATTCTCATAACGATTTCATAAGTGATCACATCGGCTTAATTCTCATAATGATTTCATAAGTGATCACATCGGCTTGGTTCTCATAACGATTTCATAAGTGATCGCATCGACTTCTTAAGTGAGACAACGATTTGCTCTCACAACGATTTGTTTACAAATGGGCAACGACTCTTCACATAACGATTTCATAAGTCATGCTCATAACGACTTCTTTAGACCGTAACGATTTCTTAAGTGAACGCATCGACTTGCCTTCATAACGATTTGTTAAGAAGTCGTTCCCATAACGATTTCATAAGTCATGCTCATAACGATTTCTTCAATGATCATAACGACTTGTCTTTCACATCGTTTTGTTCATAAACTTGCAACGATTTACTTGTAAATAAACAACGATTTCTCTTGAATATTTTGAAAGTGTTTTTTGGCGCTCATTGAAAAGTCAAATATTGTCTGACAAAAAAGCTGCATGCATAATCTTGTCAGAAAAAGATTTGATCTACTATTTTCAGTATGTTAGCAGAAGCACAGTACTATGCATCGTTTATCATAAACACTCTTTTATGCTAACACTTTCTTCCATGCTCACAGACCTCGAAGACCATCAGAGTCTGATCAACACAAATGAAGAGGAGATGAGCAACGACTAGAACTCCAACGGATCTCTTCAACGGATCTATTCAAGCTACTCATATAAAAGATGGAGCATTGCTGAAGATGAATAGGGGGCTTTTCCTGAAAATCCTTCAAGGAGTGTACAACTGTAAGAAGAACCTTCACGCCACAAACACTCAGAGAAAGAGAGAAGAGCTCGAGCCAAAAATCTACAGAAGCTTTCAAAGCAGAAGTCTTCATCGCCTTCAAGCCTTCTTCTCTTCCATTCTCCTTGTGCTCATTGTAATCTTGGGGGAGAGTCTGTGACTGTGAGCTAAGTCCTGAGTGTTCATCTTGTAATAGCTCTTAGTCTGATCTTTCTTTTCTAAGAAAGATTTCTGTCCAGCTGTAGGACTGTATACAGTGTGTAACCTAGCTAGAGGTTAGTGTCTAGCAGAACCTTGTTGGGGTTTGTACCAACAGGACCTAGCTGGGGGTTTAAGTCTAGCAAAACCACACTGGGGTTTGTCCAGGAGGTTTACTTCTGAACCTGTAAAAGAAGTAGGTTTGCTTCTGAGCCTAGAAAAGAAGTGGACTGCCTTCTTGCCCGGGAAAGAGAAGAAGACCTGGTGGGGTATCCAGGGTGTTGTAGTGTCCTTGAAGGGGACTGTACCTTCGGTTAGTGAAATCCCAAGAGTTTTCTTGGGGACTGAACGTAGGACTTCCATGTGGGAAGAGCCGAACCAAGATAAATCTCCTGTGTCCTTTTGTGTTATTGTTCTTTTGCTTCCGCACTGCCACTCTTCATCACACTAACACTAACCAAACTTTTAAGTGTTCACGTTTTGATTTCAGATTTCAGAAAAACCTATTCACCCCCCCCCCTCTAGCTAGGTTACCTTGCTGCCGCACACCAAAGAAACAACAAGTGGTATCAGAGCGGGTCTCTGAACTTTCAAGAAGATCCAACGATCTTAGAGCAAAGATCCATGGCAGCTCAAGGATATGCTGAAGGCCAATCAGTCACCAGACCTCCATTCTTTGATGGAGAGGACTACCAATACTGGAAGATGAGAATGGAATGCTTCATTCGAGGCACAGACTTTGATCTGTGGCAGGTAATTGAGGTAGGTGATTTCATTGTTGTTCCAGCTGAAGGCACTACTGCCATTACAGCAGCTGATAAGAGTAAGCTATCTCTAAACTTTAAGGCTAAAAACTATCTATGTTGTGCTCTATCTAAAAGAGAGTTCAGTAGAGTTTCTGCATGTAAATCTGCTAAAGAAATATGGGATAAATTGCAGATAACCTATGAAGGAACAGATAAAGTAAAACAAACTAGGATAGATATTCTTATCTCTCAATATGAGCAATTTAAAATGCTTCCAAATGAATACATTACTACTATGTATAATAGATTTTAAGTATAGTAGTAGGTTTAAATTCTCTTGGAAAAATTCTTTCTAATGAAGAAACTGTTAGAAAAATACTTAGGTCCTTAACTATTTTATGGACACCTAAGGTAACTGCTATTGAAGAGGCTCATGATTTAACTAAATTATCAATTGATAATTTAATAGGTTCTCTCATGGCACATGAAATAAATATGGAGCAATTATCTGAAAGCTCATCTAAGAAGAAATGTACTAATGCTCTTAAAGTTGTAGCTGCTCCTTCTATCTCTTCTTCTAGTTCCCAGGATGCAGATTCTAAAGACTCTAATATGGATGAAGTATTGTCCAAGCTTCAGAAAATTTTGAAGAAGAAGAAAAACGGATCAAGAAGGATCCAAAGAAAAGAGAAAAAGGAGAAAGAACCAGTCTGCTATGAATGCAGAAAACCTGGACATCTGAGACCAGACTGTCCAAGGCTCAAGAAGATTGGTCAAACTGATAAGCCCAAGAAGCAGCACAAGAAATTTAAAAGAAAAGCCATGGCGACTGCATGGGAAAATGATGAGGTCACAAGCTCAAATCATCAAGCTCAGATTCCGAAAAGGAGCAGGTAAATCTAGCCCTCATGGTGGGACTAGATGAGGTACATTCTGACTCATGTTTTAATTCCTGCACAGATTCAGGGTCAGAATCAGAAGACTTAGAAAAAGTCTTTAATGAACTATATGAAAAACATAAGGGGGTTGTAAAAGAACTAAAAAATCTGAAAAACAACTCTACTTGCTTGGAAAACACCAATTCTGATCTTAAATCTGAATTGGAGCAACTAGAAGAACAATTAAAAGGATGTAAAGATAAAAATTATCTTTTAAATGAAGACTTGAAAAGCAAGAATAATGAGAAGCTAGAGTTAGAAGAAAAATTAAAAACTCTAACTGAAGAAAATATGTATTTAAAAGAATCGGTTAGAAAATTAACAAAAGGAAAAACTTCTTTAGCTCTATGTCTAAAAGGGTCAAAATCTGGAAATAACAAACAAGGACTTGGATACATACCTCCAGAAAAAGGAAAATAAGCCATAATTCCAGAAAAATATCCCCTACCAAATTTGTAAAAGAAACCAAGATGCCCCAGAAAAGGGCCCCTGTAAAAGAAAAAGGTTACAGAAATCTCATTCTAAAAACTCAGCACAAAGAAAGTAAAAACAACAAAGCAATCTATATTCATTGTTGTTCTCATTGCAATAAACTAGGACACACTGTAAACACCTGCACAACGAGGCATTTAGTTTGGATCCCTAAAGGATATTTTCATGCATCTAACCATCAAGGACCCAAAAGGATTTGGATACCTACCTTTGAGTAATTGTTTTTGCAGGTTAGCATTGGAGCATCAAAAACCAAGGATGCTCAAGGCAGGAGTGACTGCAAACTCTTCATTCAAATCTCATCTGAAGAAAGAGTAGTCACAAAAATTGAATTGGTCTTTATTGCTAACAATTATTTGTAAGTTTCATTCAGGTGGAGTCTCTCATTCAGGGGGAGCACAGATTAAGGGGGAGTCATTCCTTATCAACTATCATTGTTGAACCCCTCAATGGTAAGAAATTCTCTCAAAGGGGGAGAGAAATCCATGGTAAGATCCTTCCTTTTTGGTTAGTGATAAAAATGGGGAGAGTTTGTATGAATTTTCTGAAACCCTATGCTTTATATATATTCTTGTCAAAAAATTCTCATAAATTTTTCATCACCAAAGAGGGGGAGATTGTTGAACCACTCTCTATTTGTTCTTGTATTTTGGTGATAATAAAATTTATGATGTAACTTAAATTGAATATTTTGTTTCATCTGTGTCGCATCAATCTCATAGCAAAATGCTGAGTCTCACATTGATGCAATATGGCGCACTAAAATGATAAAATCGATGTTTAATCAATATACATCGATTTCAGTTTAAGTGCCAAAATTAATAAGCGCTACAACGACTTCGCTAAGTGGCCATAATGATTTGTTAAGAAATCGATCTCAGAACGATTCCTTTTATAGCCACAACGATTTGCCCTCATATCGTTTTCATTCTCATAACGATTTCATAAGTGATCACATCGGCTTAATTCTCATAACGATTTCATAAGTGATCACATCGGCTTAATTCTCATAACGATTTCATAAGTGATCACATCGACTTCTTAAGTGAGACAACGATTTGCTTTCACAACGATTTGTTTACAAATGGGCAACGACTCTTCACATAACGATTTCATAAGTCATGCTTATAACGACTTCTTTAGACCGTAACGATTTCTTAAGTGAACGCATCGACTTGCCTTCATAACGATTTGTTAAGAAGTCGTTCCCATAACGATTTCATAAGTCATGCTCATAACGATTTCTTCAATGATCATAACGACTTGTCTTTCACATCGTTTTGTTCATAAACTTGCAACGATTTACTTGTAAATAAACAACGATTTCTCTTGAATATTTTGAAAGTGTTTTTGGCGCTCATTGAAAAGTCAAATATTGTCTGACAAAAAAGCTGCATGCATAATCTTGTCAGAAAAAGATTTGATCTACTATTTTCAGTATGTTAGCAGAAGCACAGTACTATGCATCGTTTATCATAAACACTCTTTTATGCTAACACTTTCTTCCATGCTCACAGACCTCGAAGACCATCAGAGTCTGATCAACACAAATGAAGAGGAGATGAGCAACGACTAGAACTCCAACAGATCTCTTCAACGGATCTATTCAAGCTACTCATATAAAAGATGGAGCATTGCTGAAGATGAATAGGGGGCTTTTTCCTGAAAATCCTTCAAGGAGTGTACAACTGTAAGAAGAACCTTCACGCCACAAACACTCAGAGAAAGAGAGAAGAGCTCGAGCCAAAAATCTACAGAAGCTTTCAAAGCAGAAGTCTTCATCGCCTTCAAGCCTTCTTCTCTTTCATTCTCCCTGTGCTCATTGTAATCTTGGGGGAGAGTCTGTGACTGTGAGCTAAGTCCTGAGTGTTCATCTTGTAATAGCTCTCAGTCTGATCTTTCTTTTCTAAGAAAGGTTTCTGTCCAGCTGTAGGACTGTATACAGTGTGTAACCTAGCTAGAGGTTAGTGTCTAGCAGAATCTTGTTGGGGTTTGTACCAACAGGACCTAGCTAGGGGTTTAAGTCTAGCAGAACCGCACTGGGATTTGTTCCAGGAGGTTTACTTCTGAACTTATAAAAGAAGTAGGTTTGCTTCTGAGCCTAGAAAAGAAGTGGGCTGCCTTCTTGCCCGGGAAAGAGAAGAAGACCTGGTGGGGTATCCAGGGTGTTGTAGTGTCCTTGAAGGGGACTGTACCTTCGGTTAGTGAAATCCCAAGAGTTTGCTTGGGGATTGGACGTAGGACTTCCATGTGGGAAGGGCCGAACCAGGATAAATCTCCTGTGTCCTTTTGTGTGATTGTTCTTTTGCTTCCGCACTGCCACTCTTCATCACACTAACACTAACCAAACTTTTAAGTGTTCACGTTTTGATTTCATATTTCAGAAAAACCTATTCACCCCCCCCCCCCTCTAGCTAGGTTACCTTGCTGCCGCACACCAAAGAAACAACATTATCAAGGCGATAGGGCCCCTTTACAGAGGAAGGAAGATCAGCCCAAGATGACCAGACAATACAAGAACTAGTAATAGTACAACCATGACCAGCAAGACTATCGGCCACCTGATTAGCCTCCCGGTATATATGACTGAAAGAAACATGTAGGTCCTGACAACGATGAAAAATATCCTGAATAGCAATGGAGAGTCGCCACGGGCAAGAATATTGACCCTTCATGATTTGCACCAACACTAGGGAGTCACTCTCAATAAGAAATTCTGAGAAGCCCTTTTCGCAGCACAAAATTATTCCATCCCGAAGAGCCAGAGCCTCAGCTTCATGACTAGAATGAACACCCGGATATCTAGCAGCAAAAGCAAACATAATCTCACCCAGCTCATTCCTGAGAATACCTCCGCCGGCAGTAGTACTAGATGTTAATTTGTAAGCACCATCAACATTAAGTTTAAGTCTTCCAAGTGGAGGCAAATACCATCTGACAATCAGTGGGGCAAGAGGCGCAGACACCTGAATGGCGATACCCCATAGCTGAAGGAAACTTCTATGAGAGGCGGACAGATCCATGATACGGAAAGGAAAATTTTTTTGAGAATCAGAAACATGCATCATAACTCTATATAAAATCTGACGGGCCACCATTGGCTGAGCATCAAATCTGGCTCTGTTGCGGCTGCACCAAATCTCCCATATGACTGCTAGTTATATAAGTCTGGCCAAACGCCCCTAAAATGTGGAACAATGCAAACCAGAAATATAGTGAAAAACACCATGAGCAGCATTAGTAACCGATGTGTTGCAGAAATTTAGAAAACAGAACAGGCCTGACTAAACTTCAGTTGCCACTTCCCCATGGAAGAAAAGGTGAACACTAGTTTCACAGTGAGGACTACGGCAGCAGGAACACATTGAGCATAATGGGATACCACAGCTGGCTATAGCATCATCAGTTGGTACACAATCACGTACCATTCTCCAGATAAAAACCGACCACTTGATCGGGACATGAGGACTCCAAATGTTAGACCAGCCATACGTAGGGGCACCTTGCACAAGTTTGCGGACAGAATTTGTGGAAAATTTACCATTGGTGGTGGGGCACCAAATCCAATTATCCAGACCACCATTACAAGCTAAAATGTGCCCAAGGAGGGAGGGAGGGCAGAAACGCCGAGCAATATGAATATGATGGCATGTGGGATCAGCTATCACCTGATTAATAGACCAACATTTATCTGGCAGATTGAACCAAATTTGGTCAGGGAGGAAGCACCTAAGGGGGGCCGAACCAATCCAAACATCCAACCAAAAACTGGCCTGAGAACTCAGACCTTTCACCATAACCCGATGATTAGTTGCAATCAACCAGGATGCATATTGCCATAATCTTCTGTCCGCAGCAGACAACAAATGAAAAGAGGCAGTGGAATAATGAGAGTGATAAAAGTGATTTGCCTGGAAGAAATGACCCCATAGAGAGGTGCCAGAAATCGCCCTCCATAGTGAGTCTTTGTTCAAGGCCTTCGTAAGTCTCCTCTGTCCATGGATTCCCACATGGTCGATGAGCTAGTTGTACCCTAACACATATGATACTCTCTAGGGATCAGTAAGATCTGTATGGCCTTAGATTGTTCTCTCTCTTATCTTGAATCACACCGGACCTCTGGACCTGTGCGTAACATGGCCAGCGAAAAGGTAGTGAATTCCACCTGACTGCCAACACCGTACGCATGTGTTGAGCAACTGTTACTATCGCTCGTTACTTGCCGTTTCATGTGCAATGACCATAAGAACTTGTCTACTGTCTCTATACTCTCGTTCACTCTACTATCACGTCTATCTCGTACTCTCTTGGTACCCTGAGCTATTGTGGCTTCTACTGTTTTGTACTGTTCATGACTGTCTAGCGCTAAAAAGGGTCTTACGACTCTACTGACTTAAATGCATATTGTTCAGGGCATGGAGAGTGTCCGAGGGGCTCCAATCTAGTCCTGGGGGCAGCGAGCCACCCGAAAATACCTGCAGGGGCTATAGATGATGTTCTGCATTGCACCAGTTCTGACTGACTATTCTGAATTAGCTAGAAATCTGACTGTTACACTGTTACTGTTAGTCTGTTAATTCAGACGTACTGCACTGTTACTGTACTGCCACTGACTGTTACTGAACTGTTATTGAGCGACTACTGTCAAACTCTCTACTTGCTCTACTTGATACTCGCTCTCTTGAGTTATTGCGTGCTATCGCGACTTGATCGCATTAAAAGTGCTATATTCTCTCTCGGCTATCTACGGATAACCAAAGTGCCATTACTATTACGATTGACGAAAGTTAATCAAAAGTGCTATACTATTTCGATTAATGGAAATCAATCAAAGTGCAATTTACTCTTTACATGACCATCTACTATCTCTCTTCTTGCTATACATGTCACTTTCTATTCTTGACCATGACATTACTTGCTATTGCGTGACTTGACTTTAATCATCGTGCTATACTTGATTCATCTGCTAGTTGAACCATGTTACTTGTGCTATTACTTTCTCGACTTTACATGACTCTCTCTATCATTAGTTACTCTGCCATTTAATGTGTTAATTACTTAAAGCCTGCTTGACTATTGAGATTTAAGTCCTACTGGGCGTTATCACTCACCCTTCGTTATTTGTTATTTGTGTCTCAGGTAAGTCAGACCATGATGTTATACATGGGACGAGACTAGAGTGATGAGTGACCCGGAGTCAAATGACGAAGCTACCTAGCACCATTGGAGTCTAGTAGTTATTGCTTTAGATTTCTTTTCAATGTAATGATGTCATTGAGCCCTATGTATTGGCTCCGAATCAGTGGTTATAATAGTCTTAGTGATTTTATAATAAAATCAAGAGGTTATTTCAATTATTATTCATTAGATGCTCTGATATTTGCGTCTGTATACGCAATTTACGTTACCATACTCTTTGCTCATGTTTCCCTCTGATTATTACGCTGCTAAATTGGAGGGGCGTGACAACCTGTCGATAGGCCAGGGTTGGCTGTCGACAGGCCAAGTCCATCTGTCGACAGACAAGTGTTAACTGTTGACAGCTGCTGGGTTTTTCTCAAGTTTTGGGTTCTGGAAGCTTGAGGCCTGTCTACAGGTGATCCCCATCTGTCAACAACTGCAAGGTCAACTTCATAAGTGGATCTAAAACCACTCTAAGGACCTTTTCAATGATACCTATGAATCCAAACATGAATAACAACAACTAGAATGACTTGTTTACAGCTCTAAATACCACTTCACATGATGAACAACATAAAACATGAGAAACACAACCTACACATGGGTGGCTAGAGACTTAGAGAAAAACAAGTACTGGAAGAACAACTCATATATACAATGGTTACTGCATTCAATAGGAAGACTTCTACAAATACACATGCTAGAACATGTTTACAGGGGATGAACACACAGTTCTAAAGATGTTTATGTAGTCAAAACAAGTGTGTAAGGATTTAAACACCTAAATAGGAGGCTCCTTAGCACAGTTAGAAGATAAGAATGGGAAAAGAAGAAAGGGATCCTACCTGACTGGAAAGGAAATGATAGTTCTTCTTCTCCCTAACAAAGAAGTCCATAACAGCAAATGGAAACAGGTACAACAGGTGCAAGTGAAGAAGTAGCAACCCTAAAGAAGAAGTAGCAGTAGCTCACGGATGCAGTAGCAACAATACCAACAACAAGCAGCTGCAATGGCTCTAGCAGCAACTGTTGCCCAGCTAGTTAGCCCAGAGGGGGGGTGAATGGGTTATTGAAACTTCGATCTTTGATTAAAACCTGTTTACTGAAAAGATTGCACAACTTAATAACAAGGTTAGAGTTAGAGCAAACAAGATAACAATCACACAAAAACACATCCACAAGACACAAGGATTTTATCCTGGTTCGGAACTCCTCTCCACAGGAGACCTACGTCCAGTCCCTGAGCAATACCTCAGGATTTTACTATCAAGGGTACAATCCCCCTTAAGGATCCTTACACCCAGCCTCAACTGGTCTTCCTTCAGCCTGAAGGGAACAACAACCACCCTGGATACCACCAGGTCTTCCTTCGTCCAGAAGGGAACAACAACCACCTGGATACCACCAGGTCTTCCTTCGACAGAAGGGAACACAAACTAATCAGAAAAAGGTTGTGAAAACAGGCTTCAGATTCTAGCTTGACCAGCTACAACCTGAAGCTCCTAAGCCCCGAGAGAGAAAGAGATTTAACAAGGTTTTTCTCTCCAAGGACCACACAGGCTCTTACAAAAATGAGAAGATTTCTTTGAGCACAGAGAGCTAAGAGCTTTGAACAAGGTTTTTGAGTGGAGGCTTCGCTCTTCTTCAAAGTTCTTGAGATTGAGAGAGATGGATTCCTTTCTTCTTCTGAAATCAAGCGATGCTGCTCTATCAGTTGTTTTTCTTTTCGTCTTGAGTCTTCTATTTAAACTGCTGATTCAAATTCGAACGTTGAAGTGCCCGTTGTCTCTTATCCTTGTGTACGTTAGACTGGTTACTGAGGAAGCTTCTGATCGTCAGTCTTTTATCCTGGTGTACACGCCAAAGAGATGTCATGGAACTTTGTATCTTGTGTCCAACGTTGTCCAGATGAGTCTTGTCAGATATCTGTAAGCATATCATCAATAAATAGAAGACAGCTAGGACTGCTGTCTATTGTTAGTTGAGAGGGAACAGATATTGCAATATATAGCAAAGCTCCTTTCTGTCCAAGAAAAGTACGTAGACAGAGTAGCATAGAAATGGAAGATATTGTCTGCATGCATGGGAGATACGATCGGAGAGCATTTAATGCAAAGCAGTCAACGGACAAGATATGACTTTGACTTTTCAACGCTATTAAAAAGCATTATCAAGAAATTCGAAAAAGAATCTTGCTGACTTCATAACTTATGAAATCGTTATGAATTATAGCAAGTCGTTATGAACTGTAAAGAAATCGTTGTGATAACTTATGAAGCCGTTGTGCGTTCTAAAGAAATCGTTGCAAGAAATCGTTATGACTAATAAAGAAGTCGTTGCGCGAAATCGTTATGACTAATAAAGAAATCGTTGCGCGAAATCGTTATGACTAGTAAAGAAGTCGTTGCGCGAAATCGTTATGACTAATAAAGAAGTCGTTGCGCGAAATCGTTATGACTAATAAAGAAGTCGTTGCGCGAAATCGTTATGACTAATAAAGAAGTCGTTGCACGAAATCGTTATGACTAATAAAGAAATCGTTGCGCGAAATCGTTATGACTAAAAGAAGTCGTTGCGCGAAATCGTTATGACTAATAAAGAAGTCGTTGCGCGAAATCGTTATGACTAATAAAGAAGTCGTACACGAAATCGTTATGAATTCTAAAGAAATCGTTACGCGAAATCGTATGACTAAGGAAGTCGTTAGACTAGAGTCGTTGCGAGTTCTAAAGAAGTCGTTACGGCTTGAGAGTCGTTGCGAGTTCTAAAGAAATCGTTACGGGCTCTAAAGAAGTCGTTACGGCTTGAGAGTCGTTGCGAGTTCTAAAGAGATCGTTACGGGCTCTAAAGAAATCGTTACGGTAACGATTCGAGTGCTCCGGTCAAAGAGTAAGTCGTTCTGCTTATCAAAGAAGTCGTTACAGGGACTTAGATAGAAATGATGGGACTTACCAGATTGTCTTGATCTTTCATTTTTCTTTTGCTTCCTGTTCTCAAGGCTCAAGAAATCATTAGTGTTATTTTGTTAATCATCAAAATTAATATATAAATAAATGGAAATATTTATTATGGGGACAGTTTGGTCATCAATCTCCCCCTTTTTGATGATGACAAAATATACTAAACATCATACAAAAATTGAAATATGTTTTTCAGATTTACGTTAGTTGTCTCCCCCATTTTGTCATTAGGCAAAAAGATAAGCTGAGACAAAGAAGAGAGAAAGATTTGTATTAAGAGAGAGAAAGATAATACATAGGAGATAACAATGAGGCATGCTGTGAGATGACAGCCCATGCCTTGATCTCAAGATCTTCAAACAATTGCAGAAAAACACCAAAGGTCACTGAGAAAGAGGGTCCCATGGAAGGGATGTTCCTCTGAAGGTAGAGTTGCCTTTGCTGCTCTATGAACTCTCCATACTGAGTTTTGTCCAAAATGAATCTGAAGTAGGTACTCTTGCCAAAACTGGCCCTATGGAGAAATCTGTCCAAGGAAATTGGATAGTGAAGTTGCTGAGTTAACAGATCCTGCTTTAGGGCATAAAGGCAGAATATCTAGCTGCCCAGACAGCATAGAGCTCTGGTAAGGGTGCGATGGAGTTGAGATCCATAAAGGCTTCTGCAGAAAGAGTCGACTTCCTTGACTAACCAGATCTGATTGATGGCTTCCAGTTGCTGATAAGAGGCCGATATAGACGCTCCCATTCTGAGGAGATGAGTCGTTCACACTCAGAAATGAGTGGAGCTAAGGTTAGAGAAGAGATGCGGCCAGAGTGATATTCTCTGAAGATGAACCGCAAGAAGGAGGGAGATCGGCCCTGCTTTGCTGACATCCGGCCCAGCTGCCTTGCAAACATGTCGAGAGCATGAGATCCAGCATCTGAATTAAGCACTAACGAGTGCAGCTTCGGCAGAAGAACTGGAAACTCAGTCTTGAAGGAGACAAAATCCACTGTGAAAGGAAGGTTGAGAGGGGTCTCTGACTGCCGCACAGTAATCTGAGAGTTGAACTGGCAAAATTGAACTTCTGGAATTTTGTTCAAATAACAGAAGTCACTGTACAACTGAAAGGCTCTGGCAATCCGAATTTCCTTCAAAATGAAGGATCCCCAGGAGTTCTTGTGCTGGAAGATGAACCACTCAGAGAAGGTGAGTGGGTGATCTCTGTGAGAGAGGGATTCAGCCCTTGCAGTCAGGTATTTAGAGTACTGAGCCTTGTTCCCTTTGATGGCTGCCCACTGATCTTCAGTCTTGAACTCAGTGCCCTCAAAGATTTTGGACTTGAAAGGTTGAGATATCTGAGTGAAAGGAAGAACAATGGCTAGGTGTTCGGAGAGGTTGAGAAAAGGAATACCATAAATGGTAGAAAGAATGCATTTCTGGAGGTATTCTCTGTAGATAGGTCTTCTCTTAGGATCAAGGGTAAGAGAGTACCATAAAGGAGGATAGAGAGAAGCAGAGGGAGTGCTTAGAGAGGAAGAGGTTTTTCTCTTTTTCAGGACAGGACTAGGAGGGTCAGTCCTGTGAATATGAGAGGCTGTGGAAAGAATGGTGAGGAGAGTGTTCCTTTCAAAAGGGTCGGGAACATTGGTGTCAAAAATACCAAGAGGCAGAGGTTTTGCTGGAGGAAAGGTAACAGAATTAGGAGGAGTAGGAGGATAGAACAAGTGTTTAGGATTAAAGGAAGAGGTTGATTGAGGTTGAGATGATTGAGTTTGAATAGGAGAAGGTTGAGGAGTTAATGAGGATGAAGCTGAGATGAGAGGTGGAGTAGGTGAGAAGGAGGGTTGAGAGGAAGTAGAGGATGAGGAAGGTTTGGTGCGAGGCATGGGATGTTTTATGGTTGGTGGAGCAGGAGGTGCAGTAGGAGGAGATGAAGGTGTGGAGAGGGTTGGAGTGGCAAGAGATGAAGAGTCAGGGGCCTTGGAAACAGACACAGGCTCTTTTCCTTTGACCTTACTTTCTCTGACAGCAGGAGGTGGTCCTGAAGACCCTGAGGCTGCCACTGGTCCGGGTGACCCAACAACAGATGGCCCTGATGGCCCTGACCCTTGAGTTGGCGGCCCTGTTGGCCCTGAGACTTCTGCTTGAGGCCCTGGTGGCCTAGGAACTTCAGCTTGAGGCCCTGGTGGCCTAGGAACTTCAGCTGGATGGCTCAGAGTGGGTGCAGGAGGGACACCACTAGACTTTGAAATACTGGCCAGCAAATTCTTCATATCAGACATTTCCTTATTGAAGTACCTCATTGCATTTCTTATTGAGGATACGTCTGAGGAGGTTGACACTTGATTTGAGACAATGCCTTGAATACCATTCTGAACTGATGTCAGTATCTCTCCTTGGGCTTTTAGCAAGGCCATAACATGCTTCAACTTTATTTTCCTATGGCCCTTCCTTGACCTCCTGTGAACAACCCTTTTCTGCTTTCCTGGCTGAGAGACAGGCTCCTCAGCTGCACTTGGGCCTACATTCTCTGGCCTTTCACTCTCAGCAAGCTCCCCCTGAATGGGAGCAGGGCTTCAAAACTTTCTTGCTCCCCCTGAGCAGGAGCTTCTTCCAAGACTACATCTTCATCAGGTCCACCTGCCTGAGAAGAGACTGAGATGGAGGGGATGGAGTCCAAAATCTCTCTTAAAATTGAGGAGACTAAGGTGGTGGGCGAGGAATCAGCCACACCAACTGCACCCTCTTCCAATTGAGCTTCAGATAGGCATCCCACAGCTGACTCAACTGGTTCTTGCTCTGCTGGACTTGCTGCTTCTTGCTCTACTTCTACTGCCTCTGGAATATCTGCAATAACTGCTTCTCCTTCAGCCACAGAGGATTTCGTCCAAACTCCGTCTTGCACTGAAAAGCCACTTTTCTTCAGGTTTCTGGACCTTATAGACTGGCCCATCTTTTCAGCTACCGCCCCTGACAGATCTACTCCAAAGTGCTTGAAAATCTTGGTCAGAAGATGGGCATATGGAAGGGAAACATTCAACTTGCTCTTTGTTTCCCATAGTTGAGCATGTGCAAACAACATTCGCTCAATCATCACGGCGGCCAGGTTTATCTCTTTGTTCTGGATTGCCCAGAACATTATGTCTGAATCTGCCCTAGTGCATGAGGAAAAGGTGGCACTACGGGGAACTAAGATTTGGCAGACTATGAAGTGCAGCAACCGGTTGAACGCGGACATCTGATTAATATCCAGCTTCCCATCCTTCAACTTAAATCCTGGACCGATGATCCCGAGACCTTTGACTTCATCATTCACAGAGTGAATGCCACTAAATCCTGAGGTCTTTACTCCAAACAGATCATGCAATAGCTCAGGGGTTATTCTGATTTGGATACCCTTGACAGAGGAAACAAGGGATCCATCTGCTTCTGACTTCAGACAGATGTAGAAGGCTTTTACCAAGTCCGGGTAGCTTACCTCACTGAATGTGACCACATCCATCCACTGCGATCTTCTTATAGTATCAACTAGCCTGGCCATGCCACTCTTCTCAAGATTCTGAACATCTACTGCCTTATTTCCGCAAACCTTTGTCTTCACAAAAGTAAATCTTTCTTGCTCCTTTGAGGATAAATACTCAGCGCTGTAACCCCCAACGCTTCCGGAGATCAACGGAGCGGCCATGGGTGCAGAGAAGAAAGGATTTTGGAAGGGAGGATGATGGAAGGGACGGAAGTTTTCGAAGGAGTTCTTCGCGGGAAGAGAAGAAGGCTTCGAAAGTTGCAGAGAGACGATCCCAAAATCGTTAGGGCATCAGCTTTAGATGAACAGATAGAGAATAAAAAGGGGTAAAGGTGGAAGGCGAATCGATCTCAAAACGGTTTGGATAATTAATATTATTTAATGACGGGAGCGCCAAAAGGCGGCAAGGTAGAAAGCGACAAAAAGGTTTGACAAGTCAAACAACTTTCTACACAGAAGCGGTCAAAGCATATAGATAACCAGAGTTTTGCTTAACTTTAACGGAGAGAGAACTTTTCATTTAATCTGAAAAATTTATATGTCAATAAAATCACAGAAATTCTTTCACAAATTGCACATCCCTAGTTCCCTTCTAAGAGATGTAAATCTCTCTTCAGGTAGGGCTTTTGTGAAGATATCTGCCAATTGACCATTTGTATCTATAAACGAAATTTCTAAATTACCACTAGCTACATGGTCTCGAATAAAATGATATCTTACCTCAATGTGTTTCGTCCTTGAGTGTTGAACTGGATTTTTGGTGAGGTTGATGGCACTAGTATTATCACACAATAGAGGAATGATTTGATGTGAATGCCGAAATCTTCAAGTTGTTGCTTTATCCAAAGAAGTTGTGTACAGCAACTTCCAGCAGCAACATATTCCGCCTCAGCTGTTGATAGAGCTACTGAATTTTGTTTCTTGGATGTCCATGATATTAAGCATCCTGCAAGAAACTGACAACATCCACTGGTGCTCTTTCTATCTACTTTGCAACCAGCATAATCAGCATCTGAATATCCTATTAGATTTATCTCACAAGATCTAGGATACCAGAGACCTAAATCATGAGTTCTAGCTAAATATCTAAATATCTTTTTACAGAGATTAAGTGAGACTCTCTAGGGTCTGCCTGATATCTAGCACACATGCATACACTGAACAAAATGTCTGGTCTACTGGCAGTTAAGTAAAGTAATGATCCTATCATACCTCGATAATTCTTTTGATCTACCCTTTTACCTTTTTGATCACTGTCCATTCTGGTTGATGTGCTCATTGGAGTTGATAATGGCTTTGCATCTTCAAATCCAAATTTCTTCAACAGCTCTTTGGTGTACTTTGCTTGACAGATATGAGTGCCATCCTTCCCTTGCTTGATTTGCAATCCAAGGAAGTAGCTTAACTCCCCCATCAAGCTCATTTCGAATTCTCCCTGCATAAGCTTTTCAAAGTACTTGCAAAGAGATTCATCAGTAGATCCAAAAATAATATCATCCACATAGATTTGTACAAGAAGTATATGTTTAACTTTAGATTTTATAAATAATGTACTATCTACTTTACCTCTAGTGAAACCATGATTTAATAAGAAATTACTGAGCCTTTCATACCAGGCTCTAGGAGCTTGCTTTAGACCATATAAAGCCTTATGTATTTAAATACATGATTTGGAAATTCAGAGTCGTCAAAACCTGGAGGTTGTTCAACATAAACTTCCTCCTTGATGAAACCATTTAAAAAGGCTGATTTGACATCCATTTGAAAAAGTTTTAAATCAAGTGCGGATGCATAAGCAAGTAGAATTCTAATGGCCTCAAGTCTAGCTACAGGTGCATAAGTTTCATCAAAATCTATGCCTTCCTCTTGGGAGTAGCCTTGAGCCACCAATCTGGCCTTGTTCCTTAAGATTATTCCAGACTCATCCAGTTTATTTCTGAACACCCATTTGGTGCCAATAACTGAATGATTGGATGGTCTAGGAACAAGTGACCATACTTGGTTTCTCTTGAACTGATTTAGTTCATCTTGCATGGCTAATATCCAAGATTCATCAGATAAAGCTTCATTGACTGTCTTAGGCTCTACTTGAGAAACAAATGCTAAATAGTCGCATGGAATTACATTACCTCTAGTTCTTACCCCTACAGATGGATCACCAATGATGTTTTCAGGAGGGTGATCTTTCTGATGTCTCCATTCCTTTGGAAGATCTTTATGTTGGATTTCTGTTTGCTGCATTCTTCCAGAGTTGGATCCTCTTTGTCCTTAATTGAAGTTTTCTTTAATTTTTCGGACAAGACATCTGCATCATCAATGTCACTAATTTCTTCCTTTTTCAAGGAAGGGTTAGATTCATCAAAAATAACATGTACTGATTGTTCAATTAATAAGGAACGTTTATTGAAAACTCTATAGCCTTTAGGTTTAGAGGAATACCCCATGAAAATGCCTTCATCTGATTTGGCATCCAACTTACCAATGTCCCTTTTTCCATTGTTATGGATGAAGCAAGGACATCCAAATACTCTGAAATGGCTAATCTTTGGCTTCTTTTCTTTGTAGAGTTCATAAGCAGTCTTTTTCAGAATTGGCCTGATCATCACTCTATTTATGATATAGCATGCAGTGTTGATAGCTTCGGCCCAGAAATATCTTGGCAGATCATATTCTGATAACATTGATCTTGCCATGTCCAAAAGAGTTCTGTTTTTCCTCTCAGCAATTCCATTCTGTTGAGGTGTCCTTGGAGCTGAGAAGTTGTGCTCAATTCCTTGATCATCACAGAACTTCGCAAATTTTCATTCTGAAACTCACCACCATGATCTGATCGAATAGAGACAATTGAGAATTTCTGATCTTTCTGAACTTTCTTACTGAAGCTGACAAAATTCTCAAATGTGTCATCTTTGTGCTCTAAAAAGGATACCCAAGTGAATCTTGAATAATCATCAACTATTACAAATCCAAAATTCTTTCCTCCCAAACTGGTAGTCCTCATTGGCCCAAATAAGTCCATGTGAAGTAGTTCTAAGGGCTTTGAGGTGGTTACTACAGTCTTTGATTTGAAGGAGCTCTTGGTGTGCTTTCCTCTTGCACAAGGTCTGCAAATGCTATCCAATCTGAAATTTACCTTTGGCAGTCCTTCAACTAGTTTTCTTTTTCTGAGCTTGTTCAGCCCATCCAAGCTGCAGTGGCCCAATCTTCTGTGCCACAACTCAGTTGATTTATCTTTGCTAGCTGCCAACACACATCTTGATCCTTGAGTTCATCGAGATATAGAACATACAAATTTCTTTCTCTGTAGGCTTCAAATATGACTTCACCATCTTTTAAGATACTGCATTTTGATTCTTGAAACTGAATTTGATGGCCTTTGTCACACAACTGGCTGATGCTGATGAGATTGTGCTTTAACCCTTTGACCAGCATTACATCCTTTATGACTGATTTTCCTTTGATGTTCACAGACCCGCTTCCTATCACAGTCCCTTTTCCATTATCTCCATAGGTGACTGTGCCTTCTTCAGCTTGGAGATCAACAAATATCTTCTTGTTGCCTGACATATGCCTTGAGCACCCACTATCCAAATACCATTTGGATGCTCGAGGGTTATCCTGAAATGAAAACATCAAGCTTTAGGTACCCAAATTCTTTTTGGGTCCTGATTGGTTAGTATCATCAACTTTACCTTTTAATATCCATTTTTTATGTCTTGTTGGGCATGTCATTTTAATATGACCTAACTTGTTGCAGTGACTGCAGCAGGATAACTTAGTTACTTTTTCTATGTATTTGAAATCAGCTTTGTATGCTACATCTTGTTCAGGTACGAATTTTGGTGTTGGATATGTTTTAGGGTATATTATGGTTTCTTCATTGTCTGGGGGTGTATATCCTAATCCATTTTTCTTTTTACCCGATCTCCTAGCACCTTTTAATATTAAAGAGTTTTTACCATTGGTAAATTTTTCTAGGGTGCTTGCTAGTGTTTGTTTTCTTCATTTAATTCATTTACAGTTTTTCTTAATCATCTGAGTTTTCCTGTTTTTCTAGGTCAGTGATTTTTCTGTTCTTGTCTTTTAAATTTTCACATAATAGTTCATTTCTTCTCTTAAGCTCAACTATTTGTTTTTCTAGTTCTTCGTTTTCAGATTTTAAATCTGAGTTGGTATTTTCGAGACATGTGATATTTTTCTTGCTTAGCTTAAGTAGTTTACACACTTCTTTATACTTATTGTAGAGTTCATTAAATGCACTTTCCAAATTATCCGAATCTGAGTCATTACAGGAATCGAAAGAAGAGTCAGATGTTACCTTATCCTCGGTATTCGCCATGAGAGCCAAGTTGGCTTCTTCACCTTCACTGCTGAGCTTGACTCACTATCTGAGTCACTGCTGTTGTCCCATGCAGCTGCCATGGCTTCTTTTTGAATCTTCTGAACTTCTTGGAGCTGTCCTTCTTCTTGTGATCATTTTCTTTAACATTGGACAGTCTGCCTTGATATGTCCAGGTTTCTTGCATTCATAGCAAAGTGGCTCATTCCTCTTCTGATCTTTTCCATCTGGTCTCTTGAGATCTTTGTTTTTCTTGAAATACCTCCTACCAGACTGGAACTTCTTCTTCTTTGCCAAGATTCTCTGCAATCTTCTTGAGAGCATGGCTTCTTCATCATCACTATCTTTGCTATCTTCACTGTTATCTAGGGATTCTTCTGATGAGTCCCATTAGCTTTAAGCGCATTTGACTGCTTCTTTCTACTGGAGGATTCTCCTAGTCTTTCCATGTTTATTTCATGGGCCATGAGAGACCCAATGAGTTTTTCTACTGACATTCTCTTAAGATCATTAGCTTCTTCGATAGCTGTGACCTTTGCCGTCCATGAAGATGGCAGGGATCTGAGAATCTTCCTTACCATATCTGCATTTTCATATGACTTTCCTAGACTTGCTAGGCCATTAGTAATGTCAGTAAATCTACTAAACATTTGGGTAATAGACTCACCTGTTTGCATTTGAAATCTTTCATACTGAGTGACAAGAATGTCAATTCTTGTCTCCTTTACTTTGTCTGTACCTTCATATGTGATCTTTAACTTTTCCCACATTTCCATGGAGGATTTGCATGCTGAAACTCTGTTGAACTCTTTCTTGCTTAGAGCACAACATAGAATGCTCTTAGCTTTACAGTTCAAGGAGATTTTCTTTCTATCTTCATCTGTCCATTGTGCTTTCTCATTTGTGACGACCAGATCACCTTCTTCCACTATTGACCAGATTTGATAATCGTGGCCTTGTAGAAAGTATTCCATCCTGGTCTTCCAATACGTATAATCTTCACCATCGAACAAAGGAGGTCTGTTGACAGACTGACCTTCGAAGTGACTTTGGGCTGCCATGATCTTTGCTCTTCAGATCGTTAGATCTTCTTCTTTGTCGAAGAGACGGGCTCTGATACCACTTGTTGCCCAGCTAGCTAGCCCAGAGGGGGGGTGAATGGGTTATTGAAACTTCGATCTTTGATTAAAACCTGTTTACTGAAAAGATTGCACAACTTAATAACAAGGTTAGAGTTAGAGCAAACAAGATAACAATCACACAAAAACACATCCACAAGACACAAGGATTTTATCCTGGTTCGGAACTCCTCTCCACAGGAGACCTACGTCCAGTCCCTGAGCAATACCTCAGGATTTTACTATCAAGGGTACAATCCCCCTTAAGGATCCTTACACCCAGCCTCAACTGGTCTTCCTTCAGCCTGAAGGGAACAACAACCACCCTGGATACCACCAGGTCTTCCTTCGTCCAGAAGGGAACAACAACCACCCTGGATACCACCAGGTCTTCCTTCGTCCAGAAGGGAACACAAACTAATCAGAAAAAGGTTGTGAAAACAGGCTTCAGATTCTAGCTTGACCAGCTACAACCTGAAGCTCCTAAGCCCCGAGAGAGAAAGAGATTTAACAAGGTTTTTCTCTCCAAGGACCACACAGGCTCTTACAAAAATGAGAAGATTTCTTTGAGCACAGAGAGCTAAGAGCTTTGAACAAGGTTTTTGAGTGGAGGCTTCGCTCTTCTTCAAAGTTCTGAGATTGAGAGAGATGGATTCCTTTCTTCTTCTGAAATCAAGCGATGTTGCTCTATCAGTTGTTTTCTTTTCGTCTTGAGTCTTCTATTTAAACTGCTGATTCAAATTCGAACGTTGAAGTGCCCGTTGTCTCTTATCCTTGTGTACGTTAGACTGGTTACTGAGGAAGCTTCTGATCGTCAGTCTTTTATCCTGGTGTACACGCCAAAGAGATGTCATAGAACTTTGTATCTTGTGTCCAACGTTGTCCAGATGAGTCTTGTCAGATATCTGTAAGCATATCATCAATAAATAGAAGACAGCTAGGACTGCTGTCTATTGTTAGTTGAGAGGGAACAGATATTGCAGTATATAGCAAAGCTCCTTTCTGTCCAAGAAAAGTACGTAGACAGAGTAGCATAGAAATGGAAGATATTGTCTGCATGCATGGGAGATACGATCGGAGAGCATTTAATGCAAAGCAGTCAACGGACAAGATATGACTTTGACTTTTCAACGCTATTAAAAAGCATTATCAAGAAATTCGACAAAAGAATCTTGCTGACTTCATAACTTATGAAATCGTTATGAATTATAGCAAGTCGTTATGAACTGTAAAGAAATCGTTGTGATAACTTATGAAGCCGTTGTGCGTTCTAAAGAAATCGTTGCAAGAAATCGTTATGACTAATAAAGAAGTCGTTGCGCGAAATCGTTATGACTAATAAAGAAATCGTTGCGCGAAATCGTTATGACTAGTAAAGAAGTCGTTGCGCGAAATCGTTATGACTAATAAAGAAGTCGTTGCGCGAAATCGTTATGACTAATAAAGAAGTCGTTGCGCGAAATCGTTATGACTAATAAAGAAGTCGTTGCACGAAATCGTTATGACTAATAAAGAAATCGTTGCGCGAAATCGTTATGACTAGTAAAGAAGTCGTTGCGCGAAATCGTTATGACTAATAAAGAAGTCGTTGCGCGAAATCGTTATGACTAATAAAGAAGTCGTTACACGAAATCGTTATGAATTCTAAAGAAATTGTTACGCGAAATCGTTATGACTAATAAGGAAGTCGTTATGACTATAGAGTCGTTGCGAGTTCTAAAGAAGTCGTTACGGCTTGAGAGTCGTTGCGAGTTCTAAAGAAATCGTTACGGGCTCTAAAGAAGTCGTTACGGCTTGAGAGTCGTTGCGAGTTCTAAAGAGATCGTTACGGGCTCTAAAGAAATCGTTACGGTAACGATTCGAGTGCTCCGGTCAAAGAGTAAGTCGTTCTGCTTATCAAAGAAGTCGTTACAGGGACTTAGATAGAAATGATGGGACTTACCAGATTGTCTTGATCTTTCATTTTTCTTTTGCTTCCTGTTCTCAAGGCTCAAGAAATCTATTAGTGTTATTTTGTTAATCATCAAAATTAATATATAAATAAATGGAAATATTTATTATGGGGACAGTTTGGTCATCAGCAACCACAGTAGCAGAAGAGAACAAGAACAAGAGCCAGCAGGAGAAAATATTGGAAAGGTTCGTACGATGGTTGTTGGGGGGTTTTTATAACTCTCCATGCATCCCATGCAGGTTGACACTCCAGCCCCCCATTTGTTGTTGTAAAAACCATTTGGTTTTTACAGCTTACACGTTTACCATGCAAGCCTCAAAGCTTACACATAAGGTATAAACGTGTAAGCTTTCTATCCCATGTGAAGTGGCTTACATAGCTCCCAACACGTAAGCAATAATTAATCCAAGAAAATAGTTACCGTAATTATGTGATAATTCAGCTGGCCTATTTGACCCATGTTTATGTGTCCTAATGGTGTTCAATCAAGTTGAAATTTCAACCATAAGCTAATGAAAAGGTTTTACAATTTATGATGATTTTAGTTTAATTTTTAGAATTTATTTTTCACCCAGAAAAAATTGCCCGGAAAATAGTTCACTAGTAGAAAATAGGTTATTGGTGATAGTTGAGAGCTATCGCCAAAAGTCATTAAGCCGTCCCAAAAAATTATTGGGGACGGCTTCACAATCGTCGCAAAGTCGTCCCCAATAAGCCCGTTGCCAATACAATGGCGATGACTGAAGTAAAGTCGTCCCCAATAAAATTATTAGGGACGGCTGACGAATAGTCCCCAATAATCTTATTAGGGATGACTGTGCAATCATCCCTAATAAGTTATTGGAGACGAGCGAAAAGTCATCCCCAATAAATTTATTGGGGATGGATGGTCAACCATCCCCAATAAGATTATTAGGGACGATTTGCTAGCCGTCTCCAATAATCTTACTAGAGACGACTCATCAGCCGTCCCCAATAAAATTATTAGGGACGACTGACCAGCCATCCCCAATAATTTTTCAAATTAAAAAAAATTAAAATAAAGATTCCTAGAATGTAGGGTTGACCCATGAAGAATCATGGGGTCGACCCCATTACACCATATTTTCTTCTGAGGTCGACCTCAATTAAAACATGAGGTTGACCCCATTTCCCAGAACCAAAATATAGGAATGCAAGGCCGACCCATGAAGAACCATGGGGTCGATCCCATTACACCCTGAAGACCTATTTTCTTCTGAGGTCGACCTCAGTTTAAACATGAGGTCGACCCCACTTCCCAGAACCAAAATACATGAATACAGGGTTGACCCATGAAAAACCATGGGGTCGACCCCATTACATCCTGAAGACCTATTTTCTTCTGAGGTCGACCTCAGTTGAAATATGAGGTCAACCCCACTTACCAAAGTAGAAATTTGTGCATAATTTAAATGATGTATAAAAGTGATCTTTAGTAAGAAAAGAAATACAAAATATAGACATATGCCATAGACGTAATCCTCACAAAACATGTAAAAACCAAAAGCAAAAGATTTTTTTTACCCAAAGAAGCTACGACCTGTTCTCATACCTAATCTAATTGTTCTCAATCTAATTTTTGTCTTAGGATCAGCTGCAGTAGAGTTATTGTAGATAAATGCCAAGTACGACGTAAAAATGTTATAAGTGTTACTGAAAATGACATTTTTACAGGATATAAAATCATTCAGATGAGAATTTGTACAAAAAATTATAATGATGAGAATAACCTTTCTCCCTTTACAGCAAGCATGCCTCCCATCAGATCACTATCACCAGCTAAACGTTTAGTTGATGAGTGCATCACAATGTCTGCAATGGCAAATGGGAGGTGAATACCATTGTTCAACCAATAAGAGCACAATTTTGTATTATCTACAAGCACTGAAGAGAAAACGTGTGGTATATACCTGCACCAAGTTCCAATGGTCTTGACAACACTGGAGACATAATATTGTTATCCACTATGACAATAGCACTGTAAGCATGAGCAATCTTTGAAATTTCTAGAATAGACAACAACAGCATAATGCATAAAGTAACTTGCTTACCTACAAGAAATAGCATAGTTTACGCATAAGAAATGGCATATTCTTATTCTTTACACCACCTTTTAGGGAAACATAGAGATAAGAAATTCTAGTCAACTATTTTACATATCATGAAGTGCAGAAAAGCATACATGCAAGACATAAAAAATCCACATAAATAATATACCTCCTTATGTATCACAATACCACCCAGATTTATAACCATACAATAGAGTCCAACTTGATAGCCATCTCAAGAATTCTTTGCACATCACCCATTCTTAAGCCTCATTACATTATCTCTTTCCTCAAATGTTATCAGAAACATTGTCAATCATCTTGAAAAGTCAACCAAGTCAAGATTTAATTAAAAAGATAAAATTGTAGTTGAAAGGACAAAAACCAGCTCAAAACAACAATATTTATCAATTATACTTGTGCCCTTCCATGTCCTTTCTCCTCACCCAGCAATGAAAATTTTATTTATCTCCAAAGACATTTACAAGGAGTGGTCATTCCTTAAGTTCTAGTTTTAGAAGAAATAGAAAAAGTATATGAACTAGAAAGAACATCAGTCATAGACATGAGGACATCAATTTTGATGATATATTTAATTGGTTTGCGTATAATACATAAAAAGAGTGTTTGATTAATACTTGAAACAGTGTGAAGTGTATAAGAAATAAAACTCAATTAGGATTCTGAAACCAAAAATGGGAATCCCTTGGACTACTACATGTCTCTGTTTGATTTCAAAAAGCACAGTGTGAAATGATAGCTTGCAGTCACCTCATGACAGTGATATCAAAGTAGTAGCAACCATGACAATGTTTGGGCATCAATTTAATGCCTTATCTGGAGGCTGACTGAAAGAAAGAGTTGTTCTAACAGAATTTGGAATCCAAATATCTACAATGCCAGACAAACTTGTTTGAGTAATTGAGTGGAAGTTCCCTGCACGGAATAAGTATAAAGTCAACACAAATGGGGCAAGTAGAAGTTTAGAATTCTCTGAAGGAGGTTGCGTTATAAGAGATCATAAAGAGGAGGAATTATAAGAGATTTTAAAGGCTAATTATCTCTATCTCTAAGGTAGCAGTGAACAAAAGAAAAAGGAAAGGATGCTACTACAATTTTGACTGATGAATGATTTCAGAATTAACATGAAACTTTGAGACAATAATGAATAGTACTAATCAATCTCACTCAATCAATAACCCACAGAGAATAGTACTCAATCTCTCTCTCTTCCTTCCCCCACCCTTCTGTGCTAGCCGCACACCCTCCGTCGGACGCCAACCTCGCTCGCTCCCACGTGCTCCCACACCGGAAACACCCGTCACGGTGGACCACCCAGACGCCGCCCTGCTCCCACTTCCACTGCGTGGCACCGAGGTGGAGGACCTCCGGATCGGGGATGACGTCGGGGTGGTGTTGCCTGGCGTGCGGGCGGCGTTGCTTGGGATGGGGGTGAGCGGCAAGTAGAAGCCCCTCGCCACACCCTCCTCCCTCCCCCTCGAGCCCAAGCAGAAGCCCCGATCGGCCTCCGCCGCGGCCCCTGAGTCCACCGATTAGATCATCTCCTCCTTAACCAGAAGGTTTGGCCTCGGTGCTAGCCTAGCTTGGGTGGGCTTCCTCGCCTTCGGCACGCAGCAGGTAGCAGGCACAAGGTATGCGCATTCGCCCATCTCTCTCCACCCTTCCTCTCTCCCACCCCCTGCACCACGAAACATACTAATTAGCTTGGGTGGTGTGTCGTTTCTCTTGGTTGATATAGGTGATACGGCATGCTTGGGAGGTGTGTCGTTTCTCTTGGCACAAATGAATAACGTGCCAGTTCTCTAATATGGCACACATGAATAGCGTGTCGTTTCTCTTGATACGGCACAAGTGAATAGTGTGTCGTTTCTGCTTCAGTATGTGTCGACACACCTTTCTGGGTCCTTGTGTAGGTCGACCTAGGTCTTCAAGTAGGTCAACCTATAGGTCGACCTGGGTCTTCAAGTAGGTCGACCTGGGTCCTCATGTAGGTTGACCTAGGTTTCAAGTAGGTCGACATGTCCTCAAGTAGGTCAACCTAGGTTCTCAAGTAGGTCGACCTAGGTCCTCAAGCAGGTCGACCAAGGTCTTCAAGTAGGACGACCTGTCCTCAAGCAGATCCACCTGGATCTTCAAGTAGGTCGACCTGGGTCCTCAAGTAGGTCGACCTGTCCTCAAGCAGGTCGACTTGGGTCTTCATCCATACTGGTTTAAAATTATGCGTTCACAGCAACCATCGCTTTTACTTAAAATAAAAAACTAAAAATATTTAATGATTTATATGATTCATGCTAAATATAGAAAAATGTTATATATTCATTATGGTTAATGAAAATAGATATTTTATAATATATAAGAATAGTTAATTAAGTAGTTGACAATAACAACTTGAAATATGAAATGAAATACACTTTGTGATATAAAAAATATTTACATCAACACATAAACAAAATCTATTGATACTTGCATGCACAAGTTGTTATGTTCCTCAAAACATAAAAAGTAAGATGATGTACATGAAAAATAAGTTTTTTCTTTACTTTTATTTTTTCCTTTATAATTTAACATACATTATCATACTTTACTAATACTTACATGTAAACTATTTTATAATAATTTTTAAGAGCATTAGATTATTGGCGACGGCTACAAACCGTCACTATTGTATAATAGGGATGGCTCCAACTGTCACTATTATGCTTTAGTGACGCACGATGTCGTCGCCAAAACTTAATAGTGACGGACATAAGTAGTCGCTAATAAAAAATTAAAGGCGATGGCCATACCCGTCGCTAATACTCTTATTAGGGACAACCTTCTATAGTCGTCCCTAATAATTATCTATTTACGATAGATAAAGTCATCCCTAATAAGAGCATTAACGACGGCGCATAGTAGCCGTCGCTAATGTTAATATTCGCGACGGTTTCCCATGGCCGTCGCTAATAAGTTTTTTTTTTTGGACGACAATCACCGTCCCTAATGATGTTTTTAGCGACAGCCCTTGTAGCAGTCCCAAATAATATACTTTTAGCGACGTTTATACAATCAACCGTCGCTAATAATTTTTTATAGGGATAACTTCTTTCAACCGTCGTCAGTACTATATTTTTGGGACGACTTTTTTATAGCCGTTGCTAATACTATACTTTTGGGGACGATTTTTTTATAGTCGTCGCAAATACTCTTTTTAGCAACGGCTTTTTAGAGCCATCGCCAATACTTCACTTTTAGGTACGGCTTCTTAACAGTCATTGCAAATACGCTTTTTAGCGATGGTTTTTTGGAGCCGTCTCCAATACCCCGTCCCTAATGGTCCCTTTTCTTGTAGTGGTTGCGTAGGCTTAATTTCAAAATCCACACGTCAACAATTCTGGATATTTACATTTCTATTATCAGCACATTTTTTTAGAAATAATGGTGTTCTCAGATTTCATTTTCGTTACAGAATTTCGGTGTCGCCCTGTCGGAGCGCGCACCTCTGAGTACGACACTTAAATAGTAGTAATTATTACCACTTCATCCTAAATTAAAGTTAATTACATATCATGATAGTGGTTATGTTTAACAATCAAATTACTCAAATCTTTCTAACAATTACAATTTTTCGGGGCGTTACAACTCTCCCCCACTAAAGAAAATTTGGTCCTCCAAATTTTAACAAACAAGAGTGTAATGACAAACAATACTGACCTGTAAATAATTTTGGATACTTGGTTTTAAGGGCATCTTCCAATTCCCACGTTGCTTCTTCTTATCCTCGTTTATTCCATTGAATCTTCAATAATGGAACCTCCTTGTTCCAGAGTTACTTGATTTTTCGGTCGAGAATTTGCACAAGTCTTTATTCATACGCCATGTTTTCTTGTACATCCAGATTCTGATATTCAATAATATGCTCTGGATCATAAACATACTTCATCAACATTGACACATGAAAGATGTCATGTATATTGGATAATTGAGGTGGAAGTGCCAGTTGGTATGTCATCTCTTCAACTCTTTTGAATATCTCGAATAGTCCACTGTATATTGGACTCAATTTTCCTTTAATTCCAAACCTCTTGATTCCTCTTTGGGGTGACACTTTAAGAAACACATGATCACCTTGTTGAAATTCCAACTCTCTTCTTTGTCAATCAACAAAACTTTTGTTGGCCCTTTTGGTATGGCAGCAAACTAACCTAGAGGGGGGGTGAATAGGTTTTCTGAAATCTGAAACAGAAACTTAAAAACAGAAAATTATCATTTGAAAGTTTGGTTAGTTGAGTGTGATAGAGAGTAGCAATACGGAAGCAAATAAACAAACACACAAAGAACACAATGAATTTATCCTGGTTTGGCCCTTCCCATATGGAAGTCCTACATCCAGTCCCCAAGCAATCTCTTGGGATTTTACTAACCAAGGGTACAGTCCCCCTCAAGGACAATAAAACACCCAGCACCCCAGCTGGTCTTCTTCCCTTTCCGGGCAAGAAGGCAGCCCACTTCTCTTATAGGTCAAGAAGCCAACCTCTTGGTACAAACCCCAGTGCAACTTGCTAGACTTAAACCCCTAGCTAGATTCTACACTGTATACAGTTCTACAGCTGGACAGAAATCTTTCTTAGAAAAGAAAGAACAAAGTTGAGAGTTTTACAAGAATGGACTTTAACCCAGAAACTCTCAGCGAAGGACTCTCCCCTAGAATTACAATGACCACAGAGAGAGAGTGAAGAGAGGAGAAAGGAGCTTGAAGCTTGAAGGCTTCAGACGCTTGAGCACTTCTTCTTGGGCTCGGGCTCTTTCTCTCTTTTCCTTTGAGTGTATCTGGAGTTCAGGTTCTTCACTGGATGTACACTCTTTTAATGTTCTTTAGGAAAGCTATCTCCATTGTTCTTCAGCCTTGCTTCATCTTTTATATGAGTAGCTTTGAATAGATCTATTGAAGAGATCCGTTGGAACTCTTCTAGTCGTTGCTGATTTTTCTATTCTTATTCTTTTGATTGTCAACCACTTGGTGGTCTTCGAGGTCTGCAAGCATAGAAGAAGGTGTTCAGACCAAAGAGTGTTTCTGTCAAAAAGGCTCACACTTCTGTGTTTTCTATTGTCACCCAGAAGTGGTAGGTAAGCCCTTTTTGTCTGACAGGAGAGAAGAGATCTAGAGAGATAGAAAAGATCTTCTGTCAGAAAGATAGAAGATTACGCAAATGAAATATATTTGGCTATTCACTAGATGCCAAAAACATTTTGAAATATAAAGGAAATCGATGTTTAAGTTGAAATCTATGTTTGAACAGAATCCATGTATAGATGAAATCTATGTTGTACTTGTGAAATCGTTGTGTAAGCAAATCATTGTTCAAGTATGAGCAAGTCGTTGTTTAAGTAGAAAAAAATCGTTGTTTGTGATCAAATCATTATTTGCTATCAAATCATTGTTTAAGTAAAGAAAATCGTTGTTTGCTATCAAATCGTTGTTTAAGTAAAGGAAAATCGATGTTTGCTATCAAATCGTTGCTCAAGACTAAATCGTTGTTTACGATCAAATCGTTCTTTTAGTTAAGGCAAATCGTTGTTTCGACCAAATTGTTCTTTAAGTGAGAGCAAATCGTTGCACCGATCAAATCGTTGTTTTAACTTGTCGAATCGTTATAGCAATCAAATCGTTGTTTAACTTATCGAATCGTTACAGCGATCAAATTGTTGTTTTAACTTATCGAATCGTTACAGCGATCAAATCGTTGTTTAACTTATCGAATCGTTACACCAATCAAATCGTTGTTTTAACTTGTCAAATCGTTACAGCGATCAAATCATTGTTTAACTTATCGAATCGTTACAGCGATCAAATCGTTGTTTAACTTATCGAATCGTTACAGCAATCAAATCGTTGTTTTATCAAGAAAATCGATGTGTTCAACAGAATCTATGTTTTCAACAGAATCGATGTGACATTTTGTGAACTGAAATCGATGTATATTGAATAGACATCGATTTAGCTTTTTAGTGTAAATCACACAGCAATAGTACCATAGATTTATATTTATCAGAAAAATATAATATTAAATATATTTAATAATATTTAATTAATCATAAGTTTTGTTATCACCAAAATATAAGGGTAAAATATAAGAGTGGTTCAACAATCTCCCCCTTTTTGGTGATGACAAAATTTATGAGACTTTTCTGACAAAAATATTTAAAGCATAGAAAATATAAAAAATTCACAGATAATGCATACTATGTATACTCTCTCTCTTTTTGTCACTAACCAAAAGGAAGGATCTTACTATGCATTCTCTCCCCTTTTTGAAAATTTCTTACCATTGAGGGGTTCAACAATGATTGACATTAAAGAATAACTCCCCCTTAGTCTGTGCTCCCCCTGAATGAGAGACTACATATGAATGAGACTTGCAAATAGTTGTTAGTAATACTAAAATTTAAAAATAAATTAGTGACTACTCCCTCTTCAGATATGAGTTGGATGAAGAGCTGACAGTCACCAGTGCCTTGAGCATCCTTCCTGATGTTCCAAGGCTATCCTGCAAACAACTTATTCAAACGTAGGTACCCAAATCTTTTTGGGTCCTTGATGGTTAGATGCATAAAAATACCCTTTCGGAATCCATACTAGGTGCCTTGTTGTGTAGGTGTTCCATACTAGGTGCCTTGTTATGTAGGTGTTTACTGTGTGTCCTAATTTATTGCAATGAGAACAACAATGAATATAATTTATTTTGCATTTCCTATTGTCTTTGTAATGTCTGTTTAGAACACAATTTTTGGAAACATTTTCCTTTTGATAGAGCTTGTTCATTACAGGGGCCTTTTTCTGAGGCATCTTGTTTTCTTTTACAAATTTCGGTAATGGATATTTTTCAAGAATTATGACTTGTTTTCCTTTTTCAGGAGGTTTGTATCCAAGACCTTGTTTATTATTTCCAGATTTTGATCATTTTAAGGATAGGGCTAAAGATGTTTTCTCTTTAGTTAATTTTCTAACTAATTCTTTTAAATAAAAAATTTCTTCAGTTAGAGTTTTAAATTTTTATTCTAACTCTATTTTTTCATTGTTTTCGCTTTTTAATTCTTCATTCAAGAGATAATTATTATCTTTACTTTCCTTTAATTGTTTTTCTAATTGTTTCATTTCGGATTTAAGATCTGAATTGGTGTTTTCTAAGCAAGTAGTGTTATTTTTCAGAATTTTTAATTCTTTTACAACACCTTTATATTTTTCATAAAGTCCATTAAAGACTTCTTCTAAGTCTTCAGACTCTGACCCTAAATCAATGCATGAATCAAAAAAATGGATTAGAATGTACCTCATCTAGTCCTACCACGAGGGCTAGACTTTCCTGCTCTTTTTCGGGATTTAAGCTTGATGATTCTGAAGTTGTGGCTTCTTTGTTGTCCCAAGCAGCCGCCATGGCTTTTCTTTTGAATTTCTTATGCTGCTTCTTGGATTTTTCTGGTTGACCAGTCTTCTTGAGTTTAGGACAGTCTGGTCTTAGATGTCCAGGTTTTCTGCATTCATAGCAGACTGGTTCTTTTTCCTTTTTCTCTTTCTTTTGAATTCTTCTTGATCCATTTTTCTTCTTCTTGATAATTTTTTGAAGTTTAGATAGGACATCATCCACATCACTGTCTTCAAAACTTGCATTTTTTGAACTAGAAGAAGAAGAAGAGGTGGAAGGAGCAACTGCAACTTTAAGAGCATTAGTGAGTTTTTTCTTGGAAGAGCTTTTAGATAGTTGCTCCATATTGATTTCATGTGCCATGAGAGAGCCAATTAATTCATCAATGGAAAACTTGGTTAGATCATGGGCTTCTTCAATAGCTGTGACCTTAGGGGTCCATGAAATAGTTAAAGACCTAATTATCTTTCTAACAGTTTCCTCATTAGTAAGATTTTTACCAAGAGAACTTAGACCAACTACTATGCTTGAAAATCTATTATACATCTGAGTGATATTTTCGTTTGGAAGCATTTTAAATTGCTCATATTACGAAACAAGAATATCTATCCTAGTTTGTTTTACTTCTATTCCTTCATAAGTTACTTGCAGTTTATCCCACATTTCTTTAGCTGATTTACATGCAGATATTCTACTGAATTCTCTTTTGGATAAAGCGCAACATAGATAGTTCTTTGCTTTAAAGTTTAAAGATAATTTACTTTTATCTACTGTTGTAATAGCAGTAGTACCTTCAGCAGGAACAATAACATAATCACCTACTTCTATTACCTACCACAGATCAAAGTTTGTGCCTCGAATGAAGCATTCCATTCTCATCTTCCAATATTGGTAATCCTCTCCATCGAAGAATGGAGGTCTGGTGACTAATTGACCTTCAGCAAATCCTTGAGCTGCCATGGATCTTCTCTAAGATCGTTGGATCTTCTTGATTGATCAGAGAACCTCGCTTTGATACCACTTGTTGGCCCTTTTGGTACGGCAGCAAGCTAACCTAGAGGGGGGTGAATAGGTTTTCTGAAATCTGAAACAAAACTTAAACACAGAAAATTATCATTTGAAAGTTTGGTTAGTTGAGTGTGATAAAGAGTAGCAATTGGGAAGCAAATAAACAATCACACAAAGAACACAAGGAATTTATCCTAGTTTCGCCCTTCCCACATGAAAGCCTTATGTCCAGTCCCCAAGCAATCTCTTGGGATTTTACTAACCAAGGGTACATCCCCCCTCAAGGACAATACAACACCCAGCGCCCCAGCTGGTCTTCTTCTCTTTCCCGGGCAAGAAGGCAGCCCACTTCTCTTATAGATCAAGAAGCCAACCTCCTGGTACAAACCCCAGTGCGGTTCTGCTAGACTTAAACCCCAAGCTAGATTCTACATTCTATACAGTCCTACAGCTGGACAGAAATCTTTCTTAGAAAATAAAGAACAAAGCTGAGAGTTTTACAAGAATGGATTTTAACCCAGAAACTCTCAGCGAAGGACTCTCCCCTAGAATTACAATGACCACAGAGAGAGTGAAGAGAGGATAAGGAGCTTGAAGCTTGAAGGCTTCAGATGCTTGAGCACTTCTTCTTGGGCTCGAGCTCTTTCTCTCTTTTCCTTTGAGTGTATCTAGAGTTCAAGTTCTTCATTGGATGTACACTCTTTTAATGTTCTTTAAGAAAGCTATCTCCTTGTTCTTCAGCCTTACTTCGTCTTTTATATGAGTAGCTTTGAATAGATCTATTGAAGAGATCCGTAGGAACTCTTCTAGTCGTTGCTGATTTTTCTATTCTTCTTCTTCTGACTGTCAGCCACTTGGTGGTCTTCGAGGTCTGCAAGCATAGAAGAAGGTGTTTAGATCAAAGAGTGTTTCTGTTAAAAAGGCTCACACTTCTGTGTTTTCTACTGTCACCCAGAAGTGGTAGGTAAGCCATTTTTGTCTGACAGGAGAGAAGAGATCTAGAGAGATAGAAAAGATCTTCTGTCAGAAAGATAGAAGATTACGCAAATGAAATATATTTGGCTATTCACTAGATGCCAAAAATATTTTGAAATATAAAGGAAATCGATGTTTAAGTTGAAATCTATGTTTGAACAGAATCCATGTATAGAAGAAATCTATGTTGTACTTGTGAAATCGTTGTGTAAGCAAATCGTTGTTCAAGTATGAGCAAGTCGTTGTTTAAGTAGAAACAAATCGTTGTTTGTGATCAAATCGTTATTTGCTATCAAATCGTTGTTTAAGTAAAGATATTTGTTGTTTGCTATCAAGTCGTTGTTTAAGTAAAGGCAAATCGATGTTTGCTATCAAATCATTGTTTGAGTGAAAGCAAATCGTTGCTCAAGACCAAATCGTTGTTTACAATCAAATCGTTCTTTTAGTTAAGGCGAATCGTTGTTTCGACCAAATCGTTCTTTAAGTGAGAGAAAATTGTTGCACCGATCAAATCGTTGTTTTAACTTTCAAATAGTTATAGCGATCAAATCGTTGTTTAACTTATCGAATCGTTACAGAGATCAAATCGTTGTTTTAACTTGTCGAATCGTTACAGTGATCAAATCATTGTTTAACTTATCGAATCGTTACACCAATCAAATCATTGTTTTAACTTGTCGAATCGTTACAGTGATCAAATCGTTGTTTAACTTATCGAATCGTTACAGCGATCAAATCGTTGTTTAACTTATCGAATCGTTGCAGTGGTCAAATCGTTGTTTTATCAAGGAAATCGATGTGTCCAACAGAATCCATGTTTTCAACAGAATCGATGTGGCATTTTGTGAACTGAAATCAATGTATATTGAATAGACATCGATTTAGCTTTTCAGTGCAAATCACACAGCAATAGTACCATAGATTTATATTTATCAGGAAAATATAATATTAAAAATATTTAATAATATTTAATTAATCATAAGTTTTGTTATCACCAAAATATAAGGGTAAAATATAAGAGTAGTTTGACAACTTTTCTGTCAGTCTTGGACGACTTTCATTCGATCTTGCACCAACTTTATAATCTTTGTGGTTTCTTGTATCATTTCAAGTCCGAGATTGTGTGTTTCCTTCAATTCAATCCAACATAGTGGTGATCTACATTACCTGCCATATAATTCTTCAAATGGTGCCATTTGAATGGTAGACTGGTATCTATTGTTATAAGCAAATTCCAAAATTGCTAAGTGATTACTCCAGTCATTTCCAAATTCTAGAACACAAGCACGGCACATATCCTCAATAATTTGACTTACTCGTTCCGTTTGTCCATCGGTTTGAGGATGAAATGTAGTACTAAACTTTAGCTTGGTTCCCAACGCATCTTGTAGTTCTCTCCAGAAATGTGAAGTGAACCTCATCTCTATCAGAAATAATATCTCTTAGGATTCCATGTAACCGAACAATTTTCTTTAAATACAGATGTAACGACCCTCCTTATACCGGTACGGTTATACCAACCCACATCGATATAATGAACGCCGCTACAGTGGGACATTTACCCAACATTTACGATAGGCTAAAATATACATAAATACATTCACATAACAGCGGAAAAGAAATAGCCCAATGTAACTACTTATTCCAACATCCACATTCTATTCACAGTCCATAATTATAGAAGAAAAGAAATCTAAACTTTTCATAACTGAGAAATGAAATAAATACATTGTCCACAACTTTCCACTAAATAAGTACACAATCCCAAGGTAGAGCAAGTCTACTCTTATTATGAAAAATAAAAGTACAACACCAAGTCCAAAACAAGGTCTCCTACTCCCGTTTCGAGTCGCTCCTAACGATCTCCTCAGAAGAAGTAGAAATCTCTGCACCTGTACGCCGAAGTAAGAGTGAGTTCAAATAAACTCAACAAGTAACACCAAACACACTAAACTTACATGCATCACATAACTTTCACATTTTCATACTACACAATATCATATAAACATGGATTTAACAATTAATTCGAGTAAAAATCCTAAACATGATGTCTACACATGTTACACATGGAAATTATCTTATACAAAATTTTCAATAACTTAAAGCCTATCACATGCTTTCTACACACTTTTCCATATATTCAACTAAGCTCGTTTAACCACATTCACACACTTACAAGCTAAACATTAGTCAATTTAAACATGGAGTTTGTACACATAAATAAGAGACAATTCTAGCATGGATTCTATAATCATTTTCACCTGGATAACACATTTATACTCATGAAAAGGTTGCTGTTTTGCTATGTACATATTATAATCATTTAAGATATTATCAATTTACATGTTGTCACAAGAATTCATATTAACACATGATCACTTACACAATTTCACAATTTACACATTCACTTTCACTTAAACACAAGTTCACATTTATTAAATGCCGTGACACATAGCCCAAACCACCTTTTAGAAGGACACACACTAATCACATCACATATCTATCACCTAGGCATTACAGTAATAAATCTTAGTTACTGCGCAGAACCGAGAGAAGCACTCTCCACCCTAACCAGCGATACTTGTTCGCCTCCAGGATTTAATCCCAATGCCCGTGGGACATCACACACTAAGAACCTTCCCGTGGGGACTTTACCACAGTACAGTTCCACAGCCCTCTAAGGTAGCAGTGTCACCCATTGGCACATTTACACATTTTTCTTAATTTCTAACACACACTTAAGGCATAATTTTTAACACCTCCATTTCATGCTCACACATTTACACACTTCAGTATTACCTAGCATGGTACTACTATTCTCAGAATTTACACATTCAAAATAAGTCTAATCATGCAGAATTTTGCCGACTTTAATACCAACACATTAACATACTTTAATTTATCAATATCACACATGAAATTGAAATATATAGCTACTGTTATCATTTCAGTACTGTTATCATTTCAATACAAAATTTTAACCAAAAACCTATTACAGGTTAACCCATGCATATAAATTTTTGCATTTTTCTGAATTACACACTAATTATGAAAATTCTAATAGTGGAATCACATAAGACTAAAATAACCAAACTAACATGGATTTTCATTGTTCGGATTCATAATTCATTATATACATGTATACTGATAGTTCTAATCATGTGCCAAATTCTAGAGATTTAACTATTTCCATATCATTTATAGAATTTCTTCACTAATTAAGCATGCTCACTATTTTCAGTTCAGGAAATCTAAAATTACACAGTTATCAGAAAATTTCCAAATTTTATCAACATGCTCTGACATTGATTTAAGTACCACAGAAAATTTCTATCACTTAAATTTCATAAGGATAGCATAAACAGTAAATTACAACATTTAGAACCTATTTAACATTATTTCAAAAAATTTAATAAATAATACACTTAACGAAATTTCACAGAAATTACACAACATGCTCCACTACACATATTACATAACATATAAAATTTACCATATATCCTCATGCGCAGAAATCCGAAAAAAGCTTATAAAGGTAGACAGTCCACTGTTCTGCCTGAAGAACTCAACGGCAAGGGTATGGCCATTTACTCATGTTAACGAAACATAGTGTGTCCGCCAACTCAGGATCTTAACGGCAAGGGATCTAGCCGTTAAGTTCCTGTCTGTGCAAAACAAA
>CM024755.1:89812910-89875081 GCA_014218235.1 Colocasia esculenta
TTCTGAGAGATTTCTTGTTGCAAATCTTTGTCTCTAAGATATTGGCTCAAATCAAGCAATCTGTTGTAAGCTTGGTCTAGGGGCCTTTTGCCTTTTACACAATTCTCTGTGTGTTCCTCTTCGGTTGTGAAGAGAAGACCTGTTGGAAATAGGTGGTTGTTATTCCCTTCATTGAGGACACCTGTGTATCAGGTGTTGGTTTGTACCTCTTCGGGGTTAGAAGAAAAGGCTAGCTGTTGTTGGATGTGTAAGAGTCCTTAAGGGGGACAATACCCTTGGTTAGTGAAATCCCAAGTTGTTGCTTGGTAACTAGACATAGGACTCTTTCGGATAGGAGGTCCGAACTAGGATAAAAATCTCCTGTTCTTGTGTGTTTGCTTGTTTGTCTTCACTTTCTCTAACACTAACTATCGATCTTAGTATTTTTCTGTTAAGTGTTTTATTGACAGGTTTATTCTAAAAAGATTTTTAGCAATCCATTCACCCCCCTCCCCCCCCCCCCCCCGGGCTTGCTAGCTAGGCAACAAATAGGAAAGGGCAAATTAGGGTTAAAACTAAGACAATTAGCCATGCATAGCAACCAATCATGACCAGCCTTGTTGAGAGCTTACTAATGGTATTGCTACTCCAATTGAGAGTAGAATCTCCAAAACATGGAAGGGGTCAAGCAAAAACTACAACCCACCCTTCCTAGTTTCATTAGGACTTGAAATAAATCCTAATCATATAAATAATCTTCATAGGACTAGTGGGGAAGGATCATCGTCGTGTTGGTGTCGTGAAGAGGCGAGCTAGGGCACCGGGATAGGAGGAGATCGGCCAAGAACAATGCATCTTCTCCAAACTTGCACTGCACCGACCTGGGTTGAGTCCTCTCTTAGAAACCGTTCAAATATAGGTATTCTTGAGCTAAAGATGAACAAAACTCATACCATCGTAAAGATCATCATGTCTAGTTTCTTTTGCACTTGATTTGCCTAATTTTCATTAAGTATGCTTCGAGTTATAAGCATTTTCCCAACATCATGCATGTCAAGGGCTTTTCTTGTTCATATGGATATACACGCCTACCGAAACCAAATTGATTCAAGCCAAAGGCATGGTTCTCTTCAATTCATCGTCCCCTATAAGTTTCATGTTTAGAGCTTTGTCCCAAGAGCCCTTGATTTCGAGTTATAAGCCTTGCATGAAAGATCGCTGCATGTTTTACCATTCTCGGTTTGAACGTTGAATCACGACCGACACATACGTCGTGTTTGCTTTCGACTGGTATCGCGACAGGTGAGGCCGTCGCGATTACCTTAAAGGAGACCATCCTATTTTTTTTTTTAAACTCGGATAGATACCCGTTAGGGAAGGGAGGAGGGCGCTCCCCCCTTCAAGGAAGGGGAGAGTTGGTCGCTCCACCACCTATCACCTAGCAGGGAATTTTTATTAACGAGAAAATAATTAGTACTGAAGAAACCTAGGGCCTGATGGAGGGGCAACCTATCTTATCAAGACGATAGGGACCCCTTAAAGAAGAGGGAAGATCAGCCCAGGAGCACCATACAACAAGAGCCTCAGAAATAGAACAACCAACACCTGCTAAGGAATCAACAACCTGGTTAGCTTCCCTGAAGACATGGCAGATAGAGGCTTGAACCCTTGTACAATGGTGCATAATATCATGAAGAATGTAGATAAGCCGCCACGGGCAGGATGCACGATGTTGCAAAATGCGCACTAACACTTGGGAATCACACTCAACCAGAACGGAAGTAAAACCTCTCTGACAGCACAGTGCAAGTCCATCCTTGAGTGCAAGAGCCTCTGATCGAAGGCTAGAGTGAACATCTGGGTAATTTGCAGCAAGGGCGAACAAGATATTACCATGGCAATCTCAAAATACCCCCACCAGCCGCAACACCAATGCCAGGCTGGAACGCCCCATCTACATTTAACTTGAGCCGACCAGAAGGAGGCAAGAACTAGCGAACAACCCTGGGAGGCAAAGGCGTCCTAGCAGACGCATGAATACTCCAACAACGTAAGAAACCATGCTGAGCAGAAGTAAGATCAGACCCTTTAAACACATATGTAGCAGCGATGTCACGAACAACAATCATCGCTCTATACAGGATACTTTGAGCTGACATCACCTGAGCATCAAAACGACAACGATTCCTGCTGCACCAGATTTCCCAAAGGATAGACAAGAAAAGACACTTGGATAGAGATCCACCAACTGTAGAGTAGCGACCATCCTGGCCATCACATTTTGGTTAAGTTCTGATGGATACCGTTGCATCAAACTGTGTGCTCTCTCGTTGTCAGAAGATGCCTGAACCGCGACCACCAAAGTCGTTGCGTATTAGGGTTATTTCCCCCTTTTAGGGATTTATGTTACATTAAAAAAATAGGGTTTGCATGATGCATCGGACCTGTACATTGCATTTCAGTGTCACCAATCCATTCACCTTGTGTGGTTACCCTAAAACGCGTCAATAATAGTCATCGTGTTTCGGTCGGTAATCGATCTTGTTAACTACGACCATTAGGCCCATCTTGATTTGACTGTTGTTTCCAGCAGTTTTGTACTTCTGTTTAATCTGATTAATTAGGCTTGGTAATCATGATTATGCCATGTAATACTGTGTGACGAATAGTAATCAACCATGCTAATGAACTTTTACTATTTTTCACTTATTTCTTTAATTAAAAGACATTGTGCATGACTATCTCATGTTCTCTTGATTTCTTCCCCGTACACACACCAAACGTTTCTCCTTGCCATGAGACCATGTAGAAAATACTTCAATAATATATCTGGTAAATTACTTTAATAATTGTATCTCATTACCCCATGATAATAATGACATTGTCTTTGTTTTCTCACGTTGGTTTGGAATGCCGTTACCACCACTCCACTGTTCAAGAATTCCTCTAGAACGTCGAGCAACTTGTTTTCTTTACACACTACTCTCTTGACAAGTTGGAACCTCTCTGTTGGACATTCCATTCTGGCAGACTAGGGACCTTTTGTTAAGACCTCCGTAAGACTCCATAGTTTCTGGATTCCCTCATGGAAATCGAACTGGTTGTACCCTAACACCTATAACACTCTTAGGGATCAACATGATCCAAACAGCCTTAGAAATTCTCTATTATCTTGAGATCATGCCGGACCGTTGGACCTGTTCATATCATGGCCAATGGAAGGTTAGTGAATTCTATGACTGCCAACACCAATTATGCGTGTTGAGCAAGTTACTATCGCTTGTTAATCGTCGTTTTATGGCAATGACGTATAGTTCTCACGTACTCTACTCGCTCATCTATTCACATTCTCTTACATTCTTATCTAATCATAAACTAATGTTGAACCACTTATGGTTGTCCTTATATTTTGGTGATAACAAAACTTATGATAATTTCATATATATCTTGTTGATTATATACTATTAAATATTTTGTTCATCTGTGTCGCATCAATCTCATAGCAAAAGCTAAGTCTTTCATTGATGCATATTTGACGCACTAAAAGGATAAAGTCGATGTCTAACTCATATACATCGATTTCTGTTTAAAGTGCCAAAGTAACAAGCGCTACAACGATTTGCTAAGAAGTCGATGCCATAACGATTTCTTCTTTGAGCGCATTGTTTTGATAAGAAATCGATCCCGTAACGATTTGATAAGTGACCTCATCGACTCCTTAAGCCCTCACATCGATTTGCTTGCATACGATTTCATAAGTCGATGCCATAACGATTTCATAAGTAATCACATCGACTTCTTCAGGTGATCAGAACGATTCGCTCCCATAAGATTTGATAAGTGAGTGCAACGATTTGCCCTCACATCGATTTGCTTGCATAACGATTTCATAAATGATCACATCGATTTGTTCAAAACGACTCTTCACATAACGATTTCATAAGTCATGCTCATAACGATTTTTCATGGATTCTGTTCAAACACAGATTGCCTTTATATTTCAAATATGCTTGGCGCTTAAATGAAAAGTCAAAATATCTTCTGACAGAAAAGCTGCATGCATATTTCAGAATCTTGTCAAAAAGATATGAACTACTATTTTCAGCATGATAGCAGAAACACAGTGGTATGCACAGTTTATCATAAACACTCTTTTATGCTAAACACTCTCTTCTATGCTGACAGATCTCGAAGACCACCAGAGTCTGATTAAGACAAATGAAGAGAAAGATCAGCAACGACTAGAAGAGCTCCAACGGATCTCTTCAACGGATCTATTCTAAAGCTGCTCAATATAAAAGATGGAGCATTGCTGAAGAACACAAGAGCTTCTCCTGAAAAATCTTTGAAGGAGTGTACAACCAGTGAGGAACCTCAACGCCACATACACTCAAAGGAAAAGAGAGAAAGAGCCTGAGCCAAGAAGAAGTGTTCAAGCATCTGAAGCTCTCAAGTCTTCAAGCCTTCTTTTCTCTTCATTCTCCCTGTGCTTATTGTAATTCTTAGGGAGAGTTTCTGCTGAGAGTTTCTTTGGGTAGAGGTCATTCTTGTAGAACTCTCAGCATGTTTCTTTCTTTATAAGAAAGACATCTCGTCCAGCTGTAGGACTGTATACAGTAGTTAACCCAGCTAGGGGTTTGTGTCTAGCAGAACCGCACTGGGGTTGTACCAGGAGGTTGGCTTCTTTACCTGTAAGAGAAGTGGGCTCCCTTCTTCCGGGAAAGAGAAGAAGACCAGCTGGGGTGCTGGGTGTTGTAGTGTCCTTAAGGGGGACTGTACCCTTGGTTAGTGAAATCCCAAGAGGTTGCTTGGGGACTGGACGTAGGACTTCCATGTGGGAAGGGCCGAACCAGGATAAATCTCTTGGTTATTTGTGTGATTGTTATTTGCTTCCGCACTGCTACTCTCATCACACTAAACTAACCAAACCTTCAAGTGTTAATTTCTGTGTTTAAGTTTCTATTTCAGATCTCAGAAAACCTATTCACCCCCCCTCTAGGTTAGCTTGCTGCCGTACCAAAAGGGCCAACAAGTGGTATCAGAGCGGGTCTCTGATCTTTCAAAGAAGATCCAACGATCTTAGAGTAAAGATCCATGGCAGCTCAAGGATATGCTGAAGGTCAATCAGTCACCAGACCTCCATTCTTTGATGGAGAGGACTACCAATATTGGAAGATGCGAATGGAATGCTTCATTCGGGGCACAGACTTCGATCTGTGGCAGGTAATAGAGGTAGGTGATTTTGTTGTTGTTCCTGTTCCAGGCACTACTGCTATTACAATAGCTGATAAAAATAAACTATCTTTAACTTTAAAGCTAAGAACTATTTATGTTGTGCTTTATCCAAAAAGGAATTTAGTAGAGTATCTGCATGCAAATCTGCTAAAGAAATTTGGGATAAAGTGCAGATAACTTATGAAGGAACGGATAAAGTGAAACAAACTAGAATAGATATTCTTGTTTCACAATATGAACAATTTAAAATGCTTTCAAGCGAAAACATTACTACTATGTATAATAGATTTTCAAGCATAGTAGTAGGCTAAATTTCTTGGTAAAACTCTTTCCAATGAAGAAACCGTTAGAAAAATACTTAGGTCTTTAACCGTTTCATGGACACCTAAAGTAACCGCTATTGAAGAAGCCCATGACTTAACCAAATTGTCAATTGATAATTTAATAGGTTCTCTCATGGCACATGAAATAAATATGGAGCGATTGTCTGAAAGCTCATCTAAGAAGAAATGTACTAGTGCTCTTAAGGTTGTAGCTGCTCCTTCCACTTCTTCTTCTAGCTCCAAAAATGCAGATTCTGAAGACAGTGACGTAGATGAAGTACTGTCCAAGCTTCAGAAAATCTCAAGAAGAAGAAAAATGGATCAAGAAGGTTTCAAAAGAAAGAGAGAAAAGAAAAAGAACCAGTCTGCTATGAATGCAGAAAACCTGGACATCTAAGACCAGATTGTCCTAAACTAAAGAAGATTGGTCAACTAGAAAGTCCAAAAAGAAGCACAAGAAATTCAAAAGAAAAGCTATGCGGCTGCTTGGGAAAATGAGAGACCACATGCTCAGAATCATCAAGCTCAGAATCAGAGAGAAAGAGCAGGTAAATCTAGCCCTCATGGTGGTAGGACTAGATGAGGTACATCCTAACTCATCTTTTGATTCTTGCACAGATTCAGGATCAGAATCTGAAGACTTAGAAGAAGTATTAATGAACTATGAAAAACATAAAAATGTTGTAAAAGAATTAAAGAATCTAAAAACAACACTATTTGCTTAGAAAACACCAATTCTGATCTTAAATCCGAATGGAGCAACTAGAAAACAATTAAAGCATAGTAAAGATAATAATTCTCTTTTGAATGAAAATTTAAGGAGCACGGATAATGAAAAAGTAGAGTTGGAAGAAAAAGTGAAAACTCTAACTGAAGAAAATTTTTATTTAAAAGAATCAGTTAGGAAATTAACTAAAGGAAAAAATCTCTAGCCCTATGCTTAAAAGGATCAAAATCTGGAAATGACAAACAAGGGCTTGGTTATACACCTCCAGAAAAAGGAAAACAAGTAATAACTCAGGAAAATATCATTTACCAAAATTTGTAAAAGAAACCAAATGCCTCAGAAAAAGGAACCTGAAACAACAAGCTTTATCAAAAGAAAAAGGTTTCTAAAAATATGTTCAAATCATGCATCACAAAGGCAATAAGAACTGCAAAACAATTATATTCATTGCTGCTCTCATTGCAATAAACTAGGACACACTGTGAACAACTCTGCACAACTAAGCACCTAGTTTGGATACCTAAAGGCTATTTTATGCATCTAATCATCAAGGACCCAAAAGATTTGGGTACCTACCTCTGAGTAATGTATTTGCAGGTTAGCCTTGAGCATCAAAAACCAAGAATGCTCAAGGCAGGAGTGACTGCAGATTCTTCATTCAAATCACATCTGAAGAAAGAGTAGTCACAAAAATGAATTAGCCTTTATTACTAACAATTATTTGCAAGTTCATTCAGGTGGAGTCTCTCATTCAGGGGGAGCACAGACTAAGGGGGAGTTATTCATTAAATATTATTGTTGAACCCCTCTATGGTAAGAAATTCTCTCAAAAAGGGGAGAGAAAATCCATAGTAAGATCCATCCTTTTTGGTTAGTGACAAAAGGGGGAGAGTTTGTATGAATTTTCTGAAACCTCTATGCTATATATATTTTATCAGAAAATTCACATAAATTTTGTCATCACCAAAAATGGGGAGATTGTTGAACCACTTTATGGTTGTCCTTATATTTTGGTGATAACAAAACTTATGATAATTTCATATATATCTTTGTTGATTATATACTATTAAATATTTTGTTTCATCTGTGTCGCATCAATCTCATAGCAAAAGCTAAGTCTTTCATTGATGCAATATTTGACGCACTAAAAGGATAAAGTCGATGTCTAACTCATATACATCGATTTCTGTTTAAAGTGCCAAAGTAACAAGCGCTACAACGATTTGCTAAGAAGTCGATGCCATAACGATTTCTTCTTTGAGCGCATTGTTTGATAAGAAATCGATCCCGTAACGATTTGATAAGTGACCTCATCGACTCCTTAAGCCCTCACATCGATTTGCTTGCATAACGATTTCATAAGTCGATGCCATAACGATTTCATAAGTAATCACATCGACTTCTTCAGGTGATCAGAACGATTCGCTCCCATAAGGATTTGATAAGTGAGTGCAACGATTTGCCCTCACATCGATTTGCTTGCATAACGATTTCATAAATGATCACATCGATTGTTCAAAACGACTCTTCACATAACGATTTCATAAGTCATGCTCATAACAATTTCTTCATGGATTCTGTTCAAACACAGATTGCCTTTATATTTCAAATATGCTTGGCGCTTAAATGAAAAGTCAAAATATCTTCTGACAGAAAAAGCTGCATGCATATTTCAGAATCTTGTCAAAAAGATATGAACTACTATTTTCAGCATGATAGCAGAAACACAGTGGTATGCACAGTTTATCATAAACACTCTTTTATGCTAAACACTCTCTTCTATGCTGACAGATCTCGAAGACCACCAGAGTCTGATTAAGACAAATGAAGAGAAAGATCAGCAACGACTAGAAGAGCTCCAACGGATCTCTTCAACGGATCTATTCTAAAGCGCTCAATATAAAAGATGGAGCATTTCTGAAGAAGAACACAAGAGCTTCTCCTGAAAAATCTTTGAAGGAGTGTACAACAGTGAGGAACCTCAACGCACATACACTCAAAGGAAAAGAGAGAAGAGCCTGAGCCCAGAAGAAGTGTTCAAGCATCTGAAGCTCTCAAGTCTTCAAGCCTTCTTTCTCTCTTCATTCTCCCTGTGCTTATTGTAATTCTTAGGGAGAGTTTCTGCTGAGAGTTCTTTGGGTAGAGGTCATTCTTGTAGAACTCTCAGCACTGTTTCTTTCTTTATAAGAAAGACATCTCGTCCAGCTGTAGGACTGTATACAGTAGTTAACCCAGCTAGGGGTTTGTGTCTAGCAGAACCGCACTGGGTTTGTACCAGGAGGTTGCTTCTTTACCTGTAAGAGAAGTGGGCTCCCTTCTTGCCGGGAAGAGAAGAGAGAAAGACCAGCGGGGTGCTGGGTGTTGTAGTGTCCTTAAGGGGGACTGTACCCTTGGTTAGGGGTGTTCAAATTTCGGTTCAAACCGAAGAAACGAAACCGGACCAAACCGAATTGGCCGGTTCGGTTCGGTTTGGACCGAAATCGGTTCGGTTCGGTTTCACAAATTGTGAAAACGAACCGAACCGTATATAACCGAATAAACCGATTTTAATATAATTATAATAATATTTATATTACAAGTATTAAAAATTAATGTAAATTTACTAAATTTACATATAAATATGTATATTTTGAATTTATTCTTATTTTTAATATAAATATAAAACTTTAATTATATTTAATTAAATATAGAAATTCGGTTTGAACCGAACTGAACCGAAATAACTCCGGTTCGGTTCGGTTCGGGTTGAGATGTATGTCGGTTCGGTTCGGGTTGGTCAAAAATGGCCAACCCGGACCGAACCGAACCGTTGTACACCCCTACCCTTGGTTAGTGAAATCCCAAGAGGTTGCTTGGGGACTGGACGTAGGACTTCCATGGGAAGGGCTGAACCAGGATAATCTCTTGTGTTATTTGTGTGATTGTTTATTGCTTCCGCACTGCTACTCTTCATCACACTAAACTAACCAACCTTCAAGTGTTAATTTCTGTGTTTAAGTTTCTATTTCAGATCTCAGAAAACCTATTCACCCCCCCTCTAGGTTAGCTTGCTGCCGTACCAAAAGGGCCAACACTACTCTCATCTATTCTTAGTCTCTCTATTGACCATTGGACTGATTGTCTAAAGATAAACAATATGACTAATGCTTGGCAATATAAAGGGCCGGTCTGGTCTTGGGAGGTGCGCCCAAAAGTGCTAGTGCCCGGGGAGTTAATTGACCAGAGTGTTTGGCATTACACTCAAGTGCTATCTATCTCGACTATCTATATGACAATCAAAGTGCTATTGTGAAACATTGTGCTATGGCCATCCTACTCTCTGTGCTATATTTGAACTTATGCTATTTTGATCCATACTATTGTGCTATCTCTTACTTTACTCAACTCTCTCTCTCTCTCTCTCTCTCTCTATCATTAGTGGCTTTGCTTCTAATACATTAATCATGTAAAGTTGCCCGCATCATGAGATATAAATCCTACTCGCGTTGTCGCTCACCCTACGTACGTTATTTGGTTATTGTGTTCTCAGGTGAGACCGAGGAAAACGAGTACACTCGTGAGGATGGGGAGGACCAGGAGTGAACCACAAGTACCTGGCACATTAGTGCTATGTTAGATGTCCTAGTTTAATTTTTACTTTCATTCCATGTAATAAAGTCATTCGTGCCCTATGTTATGGCTCTGAGTTAGAGGATGTAATAGACACTGCTTGAATTATCAATGAAATACATTTCATTCCGCATTATATAATTGTCCAATGGTTTGATGACTATTATACGCTCTGTAAATGCTTACTTGTAACTGCCTCATATTCTGATATTCCGCGTCGGGGCGTGACATCGACTGCCATTAACATGTGGTTGACTGCAATATCAATTGTCGTTAGCATGTTGTTGACAACAAGACTTTGGCCATCAATATGGGTTAACGTAAAAGGTGTTGTCGTCAAGATGGTCTTGACAACACACTATGTTGACATCAACTTGGGTATGGCCCAAGTACAACTTGGACGTACGCAACATGGCCTCCACGTCCCTCCCATGCGTGGGAGAGAGAGAACCCTCTATTAGAGGGAGAGAAGCTTCAAAAAACCCATATGCTAGGGTTTTTTGGAGCCCCCTCATCTCCCTCCTCCTTCTCCTCTCCTCCCCTTCTCCTTCCAAGATCTCTATGGTGTGAGAGAGGTGAGTAAGAGGGTGAGAACCTCCATTGCTACTGCTCCTCCTATTGGTGCTGTTGGTTGGTGCTCCAAGGAAGTTCAAGAGAAGGAGAATGACAACCTAGAGTAGGTTCACATCACCGGTTGTCGCCATGTGGATGCCTCTAGAGGGAGGTCACATGGGCTCCTTTATCTAGCGAATCAGGTTCTGCACGTCAGGGGATATATGAGCTCCCCTAGGTGAGAATGTCTCACCCTTGAATGGTTTGCATGAGAGTCATGCATGGCGGACATTATCCCTGTCTGATAAGTTCTTATGGAAACGTGATTATTTTGTTTTAAACTTCATTTCTCTACGCATTAAATACTTTTGCATGTTTTCCTACATATATAATATTATACTTTGTTATTAATCGACCACATATTTGCAAGAATTTTCAAGAAACATTTCTACGGTTATTGCTAAGGGCTTAACCCCCACGATTTAATAGGTTAGTTCTTAATAATAATTTTTTTTAAAAAATGATATTTATATTTGCAACTTTACTTAGTGCGACAAAATATTATATTTTATTATTATTAATTGGTTTTAATTATATTATAATATTTAATTACTTTAACAAAATATTATATTCTATTATTATTAATTAGTTATTATTTATACTTGTATTTTATAGTATAATCAATTTAACAAAATATTACATTTTCCCATCCTTAATTGGTTATTAATTATATTTATACTTGAAAGTTAGCTTAGTTAACAAAACATTACATTTTGTTAATAGAAAAAATATTTTAAAGTAGATAAAATTATATCAAGATAGTTATATGAACTTACTTGACAAGATAAACTTTCATCGAAACTTTTGATTAGGGATGGGGACATGATAATTTTATAGGTGAACCGATATATGGACCATAATGACATGCAAGTATGAAGATGGTTGGCATATGTGGACCAGAATGGCATGCAAACTACTTCTGTAGGCAAGGCAAATAACTCGGATCAGACATAGGGGCATAATCATTGTATAGGTGAAACCATTACCATAGTAGTCGAATGGGATAACTGAGAAGAGTGGGGGAAAGACCACCAGTAATTAAACATACCTGATAAAGTTGATGGGTGGAAAAGTTAAGTTAGAGTTTTGGCATAATAAAAATGAAGATATTGGTTAAATATACTTGATAAGGCTAATGTTTCGGAAAAGAAAGAGTTTGGCAGAGACAAAATTCAAATGTTTAATGGACCAAGTCCGATGAAGACCAACACCAATTAAAAATAGCTAATAAAGGTGATGGTTGGGAAAAGACCAGCACCAACAAGAATTGAACATAGCTGATAAACTTGATAGTTGAGAAAAGAAGATAGAGTTTTGGTAGAATTAAAATGAAAATGTTGAGCAGAAAAAATGGGGGAACACCAACAATGATTAAAAATACCTAATATGGTTGATGTTTTGGAAAAGAAAGAGTTTTGACAGCGATAAAATTCAGATGTTGAATGGACAAGTAGGATGAAGATTAGCACCAATTAAAAATAGCTAATTAAGATGATGGTTGGGAAAATACCAGCACCAGCAAGAATTGAACATAGCTGATAAATCTGATGGTTGGAAAAAGAAGTTTTTTTGGTGGTGACAAAATTCAGATGTTGAGGGAGAGAGAGAATTGGTGGGGGGGGGGGGAATTAGGGGTTTTTTTGACGGAACTAGTTCAATCGAAAATTTTGAATTGGACAAAATTTTTTTGGTCAAAACTTCCTTGAAAAATAGGATGAATTTTTTTATGATAATATTAGTCAAAAATCTGTCAGAAAGTTGTTTGTACAAAATAAGTTCCATCAGAACTTCCGATAGATTTCTTTTCGTCAAAAAATTGTTGGAAAGTAAGGATAGATTTTATGACAAAAATATTCGTCGAAAAATATCTAAGAGTTCTCTTGGATTTTTGAAGAATGAAAATTCATTAGGAATTTTCGATCACTTTTAGACAAATAGATGTTCGTCGGAGATTTTGAAGATATTTCCAACATACATTTTTCTATTGGAAACCCCACCTTTCCTTAGGGTAAACATCCATGAACCCTTCTTGGAGGACTGTCAGACTTTTACAACAAGTTTCCACTAGCCTTCTGACCGATACAACACTATGTGTAAATGCACCCTATTGACCAATACTTCTTCTTGATTAACGCATCCATGACTTTGACCGCATTTTGGTCATGGCCATCACCTTGACCGTGTTCAATCTTGTTCAAATAGTGTCTATGTATATTGTGTAGTAGACATTTCTCGTGTGCTTCTTGTGCTATTTCACGTACAGTCCCTCTATGTGCTTCTAAGAAGTCAGAAACTCTCTTCTCTTGTCATCCATAATCATTTCATCTCTTTTTCCTTATTTCTTGTCTTATTCTCAAAACTCTATGGTCGTTGACTTTATTGTCTAGATAATATAAGGGATTTTGGATCCACAACCAATGCCTGACAATATAAGAGCTTGGTCTGGTCTTAGGAGGAGTACCAAACAGTGCATGTGTCCATGAGAGTTTATGGACCAGGGTGTTTGATATTTCACCTGAGGACTTGACTTGCTAGGTTGATTTATGACAATCAACTTATAAGTATGTGCTTGAGAAATTTATTGACTTGAACTTTTTGTCCTTACAGGTATACTTGTGATATGGCCAATTTCCATTTCTTATTGTTCTTGATACATATTATTGTTTTCGTTATCGAGTACTTGCTCTTATATATATATATATATCACCATCTCTTGTAGTTATTATAAATATTTACCTAATGTTATCATGTTCTTCATTCCCAACTCTTGTCTTGACTTGTTGTTCTATCTTTGGCTACTCAACTTGAATAATGTTAATCAGTATACCTAGTTTAATGAGATATAAATTCTATTGAGTTTTGCACTCGTCTAGTTACTATAACATATTCCTCAGGAGGCTCTAATGAGGAAACACACACAAACGGGGATAGTTAAGAGTGACAAGAGAGCGGATGTATTCTAAAAGAGTTTATTAGAGTTAAATTTATTTTCAAGAAATTTTCAATGTAATTGTCAAAGTCAAGTCCTATGTCATGACCCTAAATTCACTACTAGAAAAATAGGTTTTACCTACGGCACTTACCTACGCGTAGACTAATTGTAGGTATAAAAAGATTTACCTACGTTATAAATATAATTTACTAACATTAAATAATAATAGTAGGTATAAGTCACTTATCTCCCCAATTTTCTTCTCCCGCCCTCAAGATGTTTGGAGAGGCGCCAAAACTTACGATACAAATACATACACGTTAAATTTCGTAGGTATATAGACCTCTATACCTACAACAATTGATGAATATTATATTAATAAAATTATATTTTACCTCACCAAATCCCTAAACCCTACCCCCATTCACATTTCGTTGGTCTCTTTGCACCTGTGCGCCGGCGAGATAGGAGCAGCCAGGGTTCTCCCCCGCACCCCTCAGAAGCTGCCTTGCGGACGACGACTGCATCGACTTTTCCTGGCACCGGATGACGACATCGTGTGGCTTGCGGCGGTGGCAGCGGCATCCTCTGACGGCACGGTGAGATACATGATCGCTTCCTCTTCTTCCTCGTCCTCCTCCCCTCCTGCTAGCACGTCCCCACGACCTCTGGTGCCTGGCGCGAAGGGGAGGGCAGCGGCGATGCTGATCCGGCGCTGAGGCGGGGCAAGGTGGAGCCTTAGTACTTACGGCACGGGGACCCGCGAATGTGGCTGTGAGGGAGCGTGAGGTTGGGGGGAACCCATGTCTTCGTCTGTTCCCTTCTGCGTTTGATCCTCTTCATCAAGGGAGCAGAAGACTAAAGAACTAATTGGGAGCTACTTCGTCTGTTCCCTTCTACGTTTCCCCTGATGAAGAGATATTGGTCCGATATCCACAGCAGAAGCGTCTGATTCGCTGCTCTTTTTATCTTGTGTTTTCCTTGCCAATTTCAGTGATCACTGGATGGGATTCAGAAGAAGGGGCCAGAGAACTGTTTGCCGTTCCATCTCTACTTGGTGCAAGACCCATGGATCAGCAATCGGAAGATAGTCCCAGTTTTCATTAGCATTGATCCGCAACGGGACTCCCCTGCACAACTACAGGCTTACCTTCATGGTCTGTCTCTGTTTCTTCCAGTATTTGTGTCCTGTCCAATTATTTTATGGATGCTGAGGTAGTAAAAACTTTTGGCATAACGATTGCAGAATTTCATCCAAACATAGTAGGATTAACAGGACCAGTTACTGCCATCAGACAGATTGCACAAGAGTTCATCAGTTAAAAAGTGCAAGTATTTTATGGATTCTTTGCATAATGTTTGGTGAAGATGGACATCAAATTTTTCCTTGTGCAGGATTTTACTGAGCCTAAAAATGGAGATAGTAGGGCGTTTTGGAGTCCAGTATGATTCAGAACAGTTATCTGCTATTATTCTGAATGAGATGAGGAAAGCATCCAAGTGAACCAAAACACCTAATCATCCATTTTCTTCTAAGGTGAATAGGGTTTATTTACATTTTTTATAGGTTCGTTGGAGGGGGTGGTAAGGAGTTGGCTTGCATTTAATTACCTTTGAAATTTTTACTTCTCCATTGTTCCAATGATATACTGGACACTACTTTTCAGGTGAGCTGAAACTCTTGGTTTTCTGACATAACACATGCCCTCAGTGTCATGATCCTCTAATCATTAGAAGGGAAAATTTTCTGTTACATTTTGCCTAGAGTACCTGTGGATGAACTTTAATTTACACGAAACAGGAAACAATTAGGTAAAAAAGCATCTTTCATCAGGGGAAACGCAGAAGGGAACAGACGAAGGGAACGTGGCTGTTTGATCCTCTTCTCCGGTATAGTTCTTTAGTCTTCTGCTCTATGTGACTGGTTTATCTTGTGCCACCTTGTCTTATGTTCTACATGTTTTTTTTTTCAATTACTCTGTTAGGATCATGGCTATAAATTTTGAGCATTTGAATCTTGTTTAATGCTTCATGTGAAGATTTTAGTTACCTGCATATGATGTTCTCAGGCCATCTGAGATCAGCTTCAAAAGATTGTTCTAATGATACATTACCTCTATTTCTCTTTCTTGGGAATTTTTGTTTATGATATACATAGGATACAATAAATTGTGCAGCTACCATTTGTAGCAAGAATTGAGTTTATCCTTTTAAGTAGCTGTCATTATTATCATCAATGTTATGGGCATCTTACTAAACACTGAACTTTATTTTGTTCTTTGTATATGTACTTATATGTTCTTATTTTATACAGTTATGGATTGGAGTTGGATGGATTTTCCAAGAAATGTTGTTGGTTATTTTGATGGTGTAGATGCATTCATCGATTTTGCTTACAAGCATTTACCACCGGATAAAGAAATTAGATGTCCCTGTATCAAATGCACATGTTTGAAAAAGTGGGGAAAAGAGACAGTCAGGAGCACTTGTATTTGGATGGTGTTATAAAAGACAAAGAGTTTTGGAAATTTTATGGTGAAGGAACAGCAGATGATGAGTCAAGAAATGTTTGTTCTGATTCACCTATGCATGAAATGTTGTTTGATGCCTTTCAAGTGCGTTTGCAAAATCTAGTGAACATAAAGAGTTAGATGAAAACATACCGCCACTTGATAATGATTCAAAGTCTTTTTTTGACTTACTACAAGATGCTGAACAGCCAGTTTATCCAGGATGCAACAAATTTAGTAAACTTTCTTTCCTCATTAGATTGATTAATATTAAGTGTATGGGTGGATGGAGTAACAAGCATTTTGACATGTTGTTGATGTTGTTGAAAGAGTTTCTTCCAGATGGAGAGTCATTACCTTCATCATTCTATGAAATAAAGAAGATGCTTAATAAGTTAGGCTATGGGTACCGAAAGATTGATGCATGTCCTAATGATTGCATCTTATATTGGAAAGAGTATGAGAACCTTCAATGTTGTCCTAAATGTGGAGAATGTAGGTGGAAAAATCATGAGTCCACTAAGAAGAGAAGAGTACCTCAAAAAGTTCTTCGTCATTTTCCAATTATTCCAAGACTAAAGAGATTATTTATGTCATCTAAAACGTCAGTGAGTATGACATGGCATGAAAGTAAGCATCAAGAGGATGGCATGTTAAGACATCCTGCTGATACTGCTTGTTGGAAAATTTAGATGCCATTGATGATTTTGGGTTAGACTGTCGAAATGTACGTCTCGGATTAGCAAGTGATGGTTTTAATCCCTTTGGTACTATGAACATTAGTCACAGTACATGGCCAGTTTTGCTAGTTCCTTATAATTTGCCACCATGGGAATGCATGAAAGCACCGAATATTTTTTTATCATTACTTATTTCTGGCCCAAAAGGTCCTGGCAATGATGTTGATGTTTATCTACAACCACTCATAGATGAGTTGCAGATTTTATGGCATGGTGTTGACACATTTGATGCAGCTAGCTAGAAATGAGATGTTTTGTATGCGCGCAGCGTTGTTATGGACAATTAATGATTTTCCAGCATATGCATATATGTCTGGTTGGAGTACTAAAGGTCGGCTAGCTTGCCCCAATTGTAACAAAAACACTTGTTCTAAATGGCTTGATGCTAGTGGAAAATTTTGTTACACAGGTCACAGTAGATGGTTACCTAGTGATCACAAATTTCGAAAAATGAACCAACAATTTGATGGATATGAAGAATGTGGTGAGAGACCCACACATTATCTGGGCATGAAATATTACAGCAACTACAAGGCCTCTCTTTCAAGGTGGGGAAAAAGAGTATTAAGAAAAAAGGTAAAAGGAGGAAAAAAGTGGAAAAAGTCGATCCTGAGAAATATTTAGGATGGAAAAAGCATAGCATTTTCTTCTCTCTACCATATTGGAGTTCTTTGTTGTTACGTCACAATCTTGATGTTATGCATATTGAAAAAATGTATGTGAAAGTCTAATCGGAACTCTTCTAGCAATTGAAGGGAAGAACAAAGATGGAGCTAAGGCTCGCAAGGACTTGCAAAACATGGGTATAAGGACATCTCTTCACCCACGACAGATTGGTGAAAGTAAAATCATTTTGCCAGCAGCTCAGTTCACATGTAGTAAAAAAGAGAAAGAAATTATTTTCAGCTTGTTCCAAAAAGTGAAGGTTCCAGATGGTTATGCATCCAATATTGCCAAACGATTTTCCATCAAGGGAATAAATTGTGGGGTTTAAAAGTCATGACTATCATGTCATAATGCAACAACTACTTCCAATAGCAGTACGAGGACTTTCCCAGAAGCAAATATCCAATGTCATAAGTGACTTATGTCATTTCTTTGTAGATTTGTGCTCGAAGATTGCCACATCAGAAGACTTTTATGAACTTGGCAGTCAAGTTGTATTGGTTTTGTGCCGTTTGGAGATGATGTTTTCTCCTAGTTTCTTTGATATCATGATACATTTGATCATTCATTTAGCAGAGGAAGCTAGAGTTGCCGGTCCAGTACATTATAGGTGGATGTATCTCATTGAGAGGTATTATAGCTTTAGTACTATATTTCCTTATATTTATGTGATGCCTTTTATTATTGTTGTCAATGATATTTGTTTTCTGCAGATATTTAGTGAAATTGAAATCTTATGTGCGAAATAAAGCTTGTCCAGAAGGATCAATTGCAGAGGATATATAATTGAGGAGACACTCACATTTGCATCTAGGTACTTAGGGGATGATGTGGAGACATCATTAAATAGGCCTTCTCGACAAGTAGAATGTCATCCTAGTGGTGGAGAAAGGATTTGAGATATTTGCAAATACATGTCGCCCAATCGGAGCAGGGGTTACACAAAGTTGCAACCATTGGAGTTTTTTCAAGCACATACATATGTGTTATTTAATTGTGAGGCAATTAGACCATACATAAAGTAAGTTGTTGCATTATTAAGAATGTTAGATTTATTTTAATTTGTTAATAGAAAGATGTGAATCACTTCACTGCAGCTGTCATCTTGATGAGATTAACATATGTACCCTCAATCACGTCAAATGGAAATAGAACGTATTCATACATCTGAATTCTCAGTTGGCTGAAAACAGAAGTAAGTCACATTCACATTGAGCAACCTATTTATCGATGATTATATTATTGTCACCCAATTTATCCAATATTTCTGAACAGGTGGACAATTGCAAGAAAGAAGACTTGAGACTATTTCCTCCAACCTTCGTTGGATCAAAGATGGTCCACTTAATGTGGTTAAAAAGTATGAAGCCTGTATAGTCAATGGATTTAGGTTTCACACAAAGAACCTTGAACGTCGTCGAGTTACACAAAATTCTGGAGTTGTAATGTCGGCGACTACATCAAGTTTCTCAAGTTCAAAAGACAAAAACCCCATCCACGGGAATGTTACATACTATGGTGTTCTTGATGAAATTGTCCAGCTTGATTACTATGGAATGATGAAAATAGTATTATTTAAGTGTGATTGGATTGACGTTCATCGAGGGGTCAAGCAAGATGGCAAGTTCACAATTGTTAATCCATCATGCAGACTAAGAACTAATGACCCTTATGTTTTGGCATCACAAGTTGATCAAGTATGGTATGTTGAAGATCTTCGGGATGTTGGTTGGTATATTGTTCGCAAGACATCACCACGTGACTTCTTTCAAATGGGAGATCAAGAAAATAATGATGGAGGTTTTATAGATATTGAGACCATACATAATGTTGACAAGCATAGCGAGAGTGTCATTGATGATGTGGGTATAACTTGGGAGAGAGATCTGATGTTGATGGAATAGAGATGTAAAGTTAATCCATTGATGTGCAATTGTCCACTCTTATATTTGAGTTATGGCTGGATTTAGTTGGCCTACATTAGTTATGCATATTTCTTCTTAACAATATTAGGTCATACTACTTATGCATTACACAATGGTGGACATCATGGTTAAAGAAAACTGCACATTTGTGCTGGCCAGAACTGGTCCAGTTCCGTTGACTGGTGTTGAGCAGATCTACACTATTTCTGATATTTTACATGTTTTATATATTTTATGCACTCATGTAACCTCTTCTTCTTACTATTTTTTATCCAATCTCTTCTTCTTAACAATGATGTGTAATTGTGCAGATATTAGACAACCTCTTGATATACTAACCTCTTGGAGAAGTTAAGAAATTTGTGATTATGTAAGTGTATTACTAACTTCTTATATACATTTTGTGGGTACATATGAACATATGTTTATCATTACTATTTTTTTGAGACAGGGGAAAGAGACAAATGAAGAGTTTGTCTTTCACCACAACAAGTCAAAAAAGTGAAGAAAGTGAAAAAGGCATGTGGGGTCCATCACCATTGTCAAACCCACATCAAGCAAAGAAAGTGAAAAATATTGAAGACATATACACAAACACTTTCAAACAATCAAAGTTGAATTCAGATATTGTTCAATCATACATGGAGTGAGTCTATTCTTGTTGCTGCCATTATTGTCTTTTTTTCCTTATATAATGATGCTAACTTTATTCCATTCATAGCATATGTGGATGGAAATTGGCAAAGAGCAAGTCGACATTGAATATGTAGATTGCCTATTATTTAGCATGTTCTTGATGGCTTTAGTAATGTGCTGCAATGGATTTTAAAGAAAGGAGTCTTCTCCAAGACATATACTTTTGTGCCTATTGTGGATGGGTGAGTGTTAAATTATTTTCTTAGAATGAAAATTTATTTCATATTAAAATTTCTATGTTCTTTCTTATAGGGGCCATTGGAACCTCCTTATTTTATGTAACTTTGGGAAGCCACTCCACAAGGATTGTGGGCCATGTATGATTCTTTTAGACTCTCTACAATGGCTGAGCCTCTGAGTAAGGAGCCAAACATAAGAAGGTAATAGCAAAAGGCTACTTATTTCTATATATCAACTATGCACATTTATCTTTAAAGTTCTTATTATTTTACAGATTTGTAAGGGAATTATACAAGGCTAGTGGAAGGATGGAAACCGGACGTGCAATCAACTCTATTCCTCTTCTACTTCCTAAGGTGCTTCCCATTACACAGTTACTACTTTATATTGCACTTTGCTGCCCACTAAATATTTATGGTTTATAGGTACCACAACAAAGTGGTGGGGAGGAGTGTGGTGTCTTCATGTTGTATTACATGTTTCTATTTGCAATGAATGCTCCAAAATCTTTTTCTCGGACTTCATATCCTTACTTTGTAAGTTAATCCATTATTTTCTTGTCTAACTTTGTAAGTTAATCCATTATTTTCATTTCTAACTTTGTAAGTTAACCCATTACTATTTACAGTTATCTGAGCATTGGTTTTCTTATGATGATCTTGATGCGTTTGAGAAAAAGATAAGGACTTTTGAGAAAAATGTGAAACAGAAGCAGCAGAATCTCTTGCAAGAAAGATTGATAGTGTGGACATAGAGGATAAAGTAGAAGGCACAAAAAACTCAGAATTATTAAAGATAATACATTAAATGAGGAAAGTGATCCACATGTAAAGCGCAAGACTCGAGGACCCACATGTAGCCATGAGGTTCATGGCATGGAAAGTGATCAAAAAATTTGTGTTGAGTGGAACGATGTTGGCCAACCTGTTGGTCTTGGTGGTCGTTCCTTAAGAACATTCTTGGGTACTGTGGCGAGAAATGCTTCAAAATTTCCGATTGATATTTCTGTTTGGAATAAAGTACCCAAGCATCTCATTGAGGATGTGTGGGACTTTATCAAGGTAATGTTCAACTTCATTCCATTAATATGTATATATTTTGGATTTGTAAATTATCAAGTTTATGTTCAACTTCTATCCTTGTAGAGAAGTATGATGTGGGAGAATCCGAGAAGAAATGGATACTGAAAGATATCTCTCAAAAATGGAAGTATCACAAGTATGCCTTGCGAAGGAAATTTTTCAAGCAGAGTAAACAAAAAATTCAAGTTAATCCACCAAAGCATTTGCATATTAGCCCAGACATGGAAAGAAGCAGTGAAGCTATGGACATCTGAACATTGGGTGGTAAATGATTTGAAATATGTCAATTGCTAGTTTCATTAGATCATGTATAACTTTACTACATATTATGCAGCGGAGGAGTGAAGTCAATCGCAAGAATAAGGGTGTCCAGAAAATATTTCATTGTGCAGGTACTCAAACATTTGCAGACATCCGCAAAACTGAGGTAAAGTAAATAGAACAAGGCAGTTTAACACTGCAAAGGTTGGACGTTTTATTGATTTGCCTAGTGACGAAAGAACTGATTGATGCTTTGACACATTCTACTGCTGCCAATGCTTCAGGTTTTTCACACTGGAGACATTCCCAGAAGAAAGAGCTCCTTCTTAATTTTTTAAGCTTGTTCCCTCTCTCATTTCTGATGATAAAACCCAGCCCTATCTTAGTAGAAACTACAGTTATTCAATCAAAACAGTTCAATTAAGTCTAGAAGACTAGAACTCTGTTGGCTCAACTCAAGTTTTACATATTCACAAGCAAGCATTTCTCTAATCACTATACCAGTTCTAGTTTGTAAAACAGCTACTAATCTGAACGCACCAAGCATTTCTCTAATCACTATACCAGTTGGTGGCCAAATGGGACATCTGCCTATGGAAAACAGCTACTTACTACGCCCTTTGTTTTGTCTATGACAGCTTAGTCCCTGCATGCCCGTGAGTTTTTGTTTACAGATTATAATGTGGAAGTCAGTTTTTGTGGAAGTCATTTTTTGTGTCCATGGCTAAGGGACTGTTATTGTGCTCTACATTACATAGTTGTGTCAAAGCATTTTAATTGTGTTAAACCTTCATCACTCCTTAGAGGATCAAAGATGATCTCATTATGGGTATAATGAATTTCTGGAAGTTTAGTCTGCCTGTTGAGAAGAAATGAGAAAGGGGAAACTCCCCATGTAATGTATATGCACATGCTAGCTAGTTGTTCTATTCCCATTTTTTGGTAAGAAAAGTTTAGCCTGCTAGCTAGTTGTTCTATTTCCATTTTTGGTAAACCGCAAAGCTTAATTGAACTATTCTTTATTATATGCACATGCAATTTTTTTTTTGGTAAACCCCCCATGTAATGAACTATTCTTTTCATTGTATATATTAATTAAACTTTTGTATTAATGTCTTAGTTACAAAAAAGTGGACAAGAGATGGATCGTTCTGAATTGTTCATCGTCACCCATACTAGAAAAGATGGTGCTCCAGTAAATTCCAAATGTGCAGTTGCCATTGTAAGTGTGAATGCTTTTCATTTATACCTATGTGTCAAGATGTTTTATTTTTGACCTCCAAACTATGTTTTCAAACAGGAGAAAATCCAGACCTTAAAACAATCACAATCTTCAGCTAGCTCTTCTCAGACGGTGGCATCTAAATATGATATATATTCTCAAGTGCTTGGTGAAGACAAACCTGGTCGTATACGAGGTTTAGGTACCGGACCGACACCTGCATCTTTATGGGGAAGGAGTACAGATATTTTGAAGGATGAAAATAAGAAGTTGGGTGACCGTGTTAAGGATCTTGAGGAGAGGATTGCCAAGTTGGAGGGAACAGAGTCAAATTTCAGGTCATTTAACTCCAATTTTTTGAAATAATTATAGTACACATAATATTATTGTCTGATCCACTTATTATTTTACATGTAGGAGGAAAATGATAGTGTGGATGGTGGAGTGGCACCAAAAGAAAGCACAAGTGTGACTAAACATGATGTACATTCCGTGAGTTTTTAGTAGCATTTCTGATATGTTAATTGCAATGATATTTCTTAACTGTTGATATCTTAACTGCAACTCCCAGTTAGTTAAGGAACACCTAACCAAATAATGGAGTCATGAATAATATGGAGGGTTGACCATGTAAGCAATTTACATAAGCAACAATCCTGGAACTCCATATTCACAGGATACAACTACCTTTACATCCAATTTGAACTATGCTCAACCTCTAGCTGTTCTTCTGCACTTCTTTTATATGTGTATACCTGGAATGAGCTTTTATATGTCCTCATATTTTTCATGGTCCCCCAAAATGGAATGAGCTTTTTACATCCTCCGGAAGGTACAAAGTTCACAGATCAAAGGAAATATGACCAAAGCTGATATCAGATTTCTATGACTATTCAGCACAGATGGATGACAAATTTATTATTTTCTAAGATATGAAGGAAGGGCACATGCTTTTGTCTATATCCCAGTGTCATGGTATTTTTCTTACCTGATTATTCTAAGAATGCTATATTATGTGGTATCGATTGATGTTGGTGACAGATTTTTTCTGGTTAGCTTCTTTTGTTGAACCACTCTCTATTTGTTCTTGTATTTTGGTGATAATAAAATTTATGATGTAACTTAAATTGAATATTTTGTTTCATCTATGTCGCATCAATCCCATAGCAAATGCTAAGTCTTTCTTGATGCAATATATAGCGCACTAAAATGATAAAATCGATGTTTAATCAATATACATCGATTTCTGTTTAAAGTGCCAAAGTATCAAGCGCCGCAACGATTTGCTAAGAAGTCGATGCCATAACGATTTGATAAGTGGCCATAACGATTTCTTCTTTGAGCGTATTGATTTGATAAGAAGTCGTTCCCATAACGATTCTTAAGTGACCGAAATGATTTTCCAAGAAGTCGATGCCATAACGATTTCATAAGTAACGATTTCTTCTGTAAAGCGCAAGAAGTCGATGCCATAACGATTTCATAAGTGTTCGCAACGATTTCTTCTGTAAAGCGCAAGAAGTCGATGCCATAACGATTTCATAAGTATTCGCAACGATTTCTTTAGAAGCCATAACGTTTTGTTAAGAAGTCGATGCCATAACGATTTCTTCTTTGAGCGCAGTGATTTGGTAAGAAATCGTTCCATAACGATTTGTTAAGAAATCGTTCCCATAACGATTTCATAAGTCTTGCTCATAACGATTTCTTCATGGATTCTGTTCAAACTCAGATTGCCTTTATATTTCAAATATGCTTGGCGCTTAAATAAAAAGTCAAATATCTTCTGACAAAAAGCTGCATGCATATTTCAGAATCTTGTCAAAAAGATATGACCTACTATTTTCAGTATGTTAGCAGAAGCACAGTACCATGCATCGTTTATCATAAACACTCTTTTATGCTAACACTCTCTTCTATGCTCACAGACATCGAAGACCATCAGAGTCTGATTAAGACAAATGAAGAGAAAGATCAGCAACGACTAGAAGAGCTCCAACGGATCTCTTCAACGGATCTATTCTAAAGCTGCTCAATATAAAAGATGGAGCATTGCTGAAGAACAGAAGAGCCTTTTCCTGAATATCTTTGAAGGAGTGTACATCTGTGAGAAGCACCTTCACGCCACATACACTCAAGGAAAGAGAGAAAGAGCCTGAGCCAAGAAGAAGCATTCAAAGCATTCAAGCTCTCAAGCTTCCAAGCTTTCAAGCATTCGAGCCTTCTTTTCTCTCTTCTGTTTCTCTCCGAGCTTATTGTATATCTGGGGAGAGTTTGGGACTGTGAGCTTTACATGAGTGTTCATCTTGTAAGGTCTCTCAGTCTGATCTTTCTAAGAAAGATCTGTGTCCAGCTGTAGGACTGTATACAGTTGTTAACCCAGCTAGGGGTTGGTGTCTAGCAGAACCTAACTGGGGTTTGTACCAGTTGTTAACCCAGCTAGGGGTGGTGTCTAGCAGAACCTAACTGGGGTTTGTACCAGTTGTCAACCCAGCTAGGGGTTTGTGTCTAGCAGAACCGCACTGGGGTTTGTTCCAGGAGGTTGGCTTCTTTACCTGTAAGAGAAGTGGGCTGCCTTCTTGCCGGGAAAGAGAAGAAGACCTGGTGGGGGATCCAGGGTGTTGTAAGGTCCATAAGGGGGACTGTACCCTTGGTTAGTGAAATCCCAAGAGTTTGCTTGGGGACTGGACGTAGGACTTCCATGTGGGAAGGGCCGAACCAGGATAAATCTCCTGTGTCCTTGTGTGATTGTTTATTTGCTTCCGCACTGCACTCTCTATCACACTGAACTAACCAAGCTTTCAAGTGTTATTTTCTGTGTTAAGATTCTATTTCAGATTTCAGAAAAACCTATTCACCCCCCCTCTAGGTTGGCTTGCTGCCGTACAAAAGGGCCAACAAGTGGTATCAGAGCGAGGTTGCGGGTTCGATTCCCCGGGTGCCGCTGGGGGGGAGTTTGTTGGTTAATTGCCATCGACTCCCTTAGGGAATCGCTGCCACTATGCTGTTATGGGGCAGCATAGTGACATCGGGGCCGGCAACCCAACCCGCCGCAGGGGTAAAACCCTGTGCGAAGCCCCTCATGCCGACCACAGCGTTGACGTGGTGCTTTGCGCTTCCACCTTAAAGATTTGGCTACCGCCTTCACTATCAGCTCGAGCTTTTGGTGCAACGGTAAGGGGCTTGGTCCAACAAGTGGTATCAGAGCGGGTCTCTGAACTTTCAAAGAAGATCCAACGATCTTAGAGTAAAGATCCATGGCAGCTCAAGGATATGCTGAAGGACAATCAGTCACCAGACCTCCATTCTTTGATGGAGAAGATTATCAACACTGGAAGATAAGGATGGAATGCTTCATTCGAGGCACAGACTTTGATCTGTGGCAGGTAATTGAGGTAGGTGATTTTGTTTTTATCCCTGCTGAAAACACTACTACTATCACAGCAGCGGATAAGATAAAGTTATCACTAAACTTTAAAGCTAAAATTATTTATGTTGTGCTTTATCTAAAAAGGAATTTAGTAAAATATCCGCATGTATATCTGCTAAAGATATGTGGGACAAATTGAAGCTCACATATGAAAAAATACCCACTACGGATGAAATACCTACTGATGCTCAAATGTTTAAAGAAACAAGACAGGAAGCTATAACTCCATCATCTCTAACTGTCGCCACTCAAGGGGAGCAACAGGAAGGACCTCATGATGTCATCCTTCCACATGAAGAAGAAGAAATAAAGGAGGAACCTCAGAGTGAGGGGGAGCCTCATATCCTTTTCAAAAAGGACATCTCTGAGGAAATAAGCACTGAAGAAGCTTCTGACAATGAAAAAGCTGAGGATAAAGCTCATAAAATCCAAGTAACTCCTCAGGAGACAACTTCTGTAAATAACTCCTCAGGTAGCTTCAACATTAGAAAAGAAAATGCCTATCTACTCTTGATGAACAAAAGGAAAAGGCATTCAAATGGGTATGGTTAGAGGATGCTCAAAAACATCCAATTGGTGACTACCAACTCTTCACTTCATTCTAATCTGAAGAGGAAGTAGTCATCCTTTAGTTTTAGTTTTGTATTTTTAATGTACATTTATGTTTGTTATATTCAGTAAGCTACAATGCTACTAACAGTGTTTGCAAGTTTTCTGTTAAGATGTATGCAGATAAAAATCTTGAAGACTTGACAAACAACATGTCAAAGGTCAAGAGCAACAAGATCAGACTTGCCTCACAGACTAAGGGGAGTCTCATACTCAGGGGAGCCTTCACTAAGGGAAGTTATTCATTGAATATCTATTATTGTTGAACCCCTCAATGGTAAGAAAGTTTCTCAAAGGGGAGAGAATGCATGGTAAGATCCTTCCTTTTTGGTTAGTGACAAAAAGGGGGAGAGTTTGTATGAATTTTCTGAAACCTCTTTGCTATATATATTTTTATCAGAAAATTCACATAAATTTTGTCATCACCAAAAGGGGGAGATTGTTGAACCACTCTCTATTTGTTCTTGTATTTTGGTGATAATAAAATTTATGATGTAACTTAAATTGAATATTTTGTTTCATCTATGTCGCATCAATCCCATAGCAAAATGCTAAGTCTTTCATTGATGCAATATATAGCGCACTAAAATGATAAAATCGATGTTTAATCAATATACATCGATTTCTGTTTAAAGTGCCAAAGTATCAAGCGCCGCAACGATTTGCTAAGAAGTCGATGCCATAACGATTTGATAAGTGGCCATAACGATTTCTTCTTTGAGCGTATTGATTTGATAAGAAGTCGTTCCCATAACGATTCCTTAAGTGACCGAAATGATTTTCAAGAAGTCGATGCCATAACGATTTCATAAGTACGATTTCTTCTGTAAAGCGCAAGAAGTCGATGCCATAACGATTTCATAAGTGTTCGCAACGATTTCTTCTGTAAAGCGCAAGAAGTCGATGCCATAACGATTTCATAAGTATTCGCAACGATTTCTTTAGAAGCCATAACGTTTTGTTAAGAAGTCGATGCCATAACGATTTCTTCTTTGAGCGCAGTGATTTGGTAAGAAATCGTTCCCATAACGATTTGTTAAGAAATCGTTCCCATAACGATTTCATAAGTCTTGCTCATAACGATTTCTTCATGGATTCTGTTCAAACTCAGATTGCCTTTATATTTCAAATATGCTTGGCGCTTAAATAAAAAGTCAAATATCTTCTGACAAAAAGCTGCATGCATATTTCAGAATCTTGTCAAAAAGATATGACCTACTATTTTCAGTATGTTAGCAGAAGCACAGTACCATGCATCGTTTATCATAAACACTCTTTTATGCTAACACTCTCTTCTATGCTCACAGACATCGAAGACCATCAGAGTCTGATTAAGACAAATGAAGAGAAAGATCAGCAACGACTAGAAGAGCTCCAACGGATCTCTTCAACGGATCTATTCTAAAGCTGCTCAATATAAAAGATGGAGCATTGCTGAAGAACAGAAGAGCCTTTTCCTGAATATCTTTGAAGGAGTGTACATCTGTGAGAAGCACCTTCACGCCACATACACTCAAGGAAGAGAGAAAGAGCCTGAGCCAAGAAGAAGCATTCAAAGCATTTCAAGCTCTCAAGCTTCCAAGCTTTCAAGCATTCGAGCCTTCTTTTCTCTCTTCTGTTTCTCTCCGAGCTTATTGTATATCTGGGGAGAGTTTGGGACTGTGAGCTTTACATGAGTGTTCATCTTGTAAGGTCTCTCAGTCTGATCTTTCTAAGAAAGATCTGTGTCCAGCTGTAGGACTGTATACAGTTGTTAACCCAGCTAGGGGTTGGTGTCTAGCAGAACCTAACTGGGGTTTGTACCAGTTGTTAACCCAGCTAGGGGTTGGTGTCTAGCAGAACCTAACTGGGGTTTGTACCAGTTGTCAACCCAGCTAGGGGTTGTGTCTAGCAGAACCGCACTGGGGTTTGTTCCAGGAGGTTGGCTTCTTTACCTGTAAGAGAAGTGGGCTGCCTTCTTGCCCGGGAAAGAGAAGAAGACCTGGTGGGGGATCCAGGGTGTTGTAAGGTCCATAAGGGGGACTGTACCCTTGGTTAGTGAAATCCCAAGAGTTTGCTTGGGGACTGGACGTAGGACTTCCATGTGGGAAGGGCCGAACCAGGATAAATCTCCTGTGTCCTTGTGTGATTGTTTATTTGCTTCCGCACTGCACTCTCTATCACACTGAACTAACCAAGCTTTCAAGTGTTATTTTCTGTGTTTAAGATTCTATTTCAGATTTCAGAAAAACCTATTCACCCCCCCTCTAGGTTGGCTTGCTGCCGTACAAAAAGGGCCAACACTTTTTTATTCTGTTGTTGCAGGTGGATCTTAACTGGGTTTTTGCTCCATGCTGGCTTTTCCATTACCTGCTGCCTTGATATTTTTATGTGTACATTAGGAACAATTCTTTTAACATGTGTTATCTTTCTATTCCAACACTTGTCAAATTGATCATTTCTCAACTTTTTTACTTGTAGTTGATATCAAAAAGAGTTAAATTGTTGGATATGTATGGAAATATAGTGGCCATGGGTATTGTCATGAGTACAGATCCAACAAAAATAGTGATGGGCAGGCCTATTGGCCAAGACTTTTGTGAAGTTGCTATTTTATTGGCCAACAAACCTGAATCCCCACTATTTATCATGGACGGTAATAGGAAGACAATGAAGGATGCTATTGAAGCCACATCTTATGGTTTCTACAATATGTATGTATTCTACTTATTTATACTTTAAATGTTTGTCATGTTGAGATAAAATTTATCCTAACTTTGCTTTGTCTCTCTTGTTTTTTTTTTTTTTTTTTACAATTTCAGGTGCAATTGGATTCTAAGAGACAAGTTGGTGATCAAGATTAGTATCTTAGTTATATGTGATGTTCCAGTTATTCATGTACACACGTCTTATCCATTGGATAAACAATTATGGAAAGAACTTGTCATGTATTACTTTAATCTTATTGATGAAACTTTCTTAGATGTCTATTTCACCTTTACTTTTCATGTTATTTAAATTGTTAGAAATTGTGGATGTTTGTGAATGAATGTGTGGGATGGATGTGTGAATGGATGTGTACATGAGTGTTGGTTGTGGATGTGAATGGTATGAAATGTTGGTTGTGGATGTGAATGGTATGAAATGCTAGTTGTGGATAGAACATGTACGAGTGTTTGTAATGGGTGGCCCTAGAGGTCACATTTCTAAAATTATGTACAATTGTAATTTGGTAGGTATATGTTTTCCTACAACTATTATTTGGTAGGTGTATCTATTTGATGCATGTATTTAAATAACCTACACAATATATATGTGGTAGGTAAAGTCACAATCTACACCTACATAATATATACGTGGTAGGTAAAGACAAAGTCTATACCTACGACTCTAACTGCGTAGGTATATGTTTTACCTACGGTGTTTATACCTACGAGCCAAGTCGTAGGGAAGGTTGTAGGTAAAGACCATTACCTACTATTTTTTGCCTACACCTACGGTTTTGGGTTGTAGGTAAAACCCAATTTTCTAATAGTGATTAGTGGTTATACTAATTAATTAGTGATTTTATATGACTAAAAGTGTCGGTAGATTATTTGGTGTCTTCTATTGCAGATCAATGGTTTTTTCATATTTTCTTTAGCATTTCCTTTAATTGACTCGCATGATTAAACAACTGCACCTTCCGATATTTTGTATCAGACGTGATAGTAGAACTTTTGTCGACAATTTTGGTAGCAACTTCTTCGTCGCTAACATATCATTTTGTCAGCGATTTTGGGCCTTTTATCAGCGACTGTATCCCTCCGTTCTTGTAGTAGTAAGTCTGCCCTCACTGTGTATTAATCTTGGGTCATCGATCGATAGTCAAAATGCATGTCTAAGATAGAGGCAAATCAAAATTTTCTTAGATAGTGAGCCCCTCTTATTCTACAAATTAAGTTTGTTACATCAGAAATAATACCGCATAACCCCAAATTGTTTGACATCAATATATATATGATTATGGTATATATTATATCAAAATTCATCTATTGGCATTGAGTTGAGCTAGAGAGCGCGAGACTTGAAAGCTTGTGGCGATCACTCATAGGAAATCTACGTAAGTTAGACTAGCTAACACACCATATTAGTACGTAAGAATGGGGCGGCATGGGACGTAGAATTCGACCTATCCAACATCCAGGACATATATTATTCGCTGTGTATGGTTAAGGATCTCCTCCGACATGTGTGAAAATGATCACACTAATACCGATCACAGCTCCCTCGCGCTCGTGAAACATACCGATCACACACTAGCTGATTGAAACGATGTACAAGTACGTCTCCTGTGTACAAGGGAAGAATATTTTGTGAGTATTGCAAGAAAATAAATTGCCTAAAAGTGCTGCATGCGTACACAAGTATTTTTCTTTATATAAAAAATATTTTATTGGAGTGAATGATCTCTTTCTCTGCATTCCTGGCGTGTTGTGGTGATGGGTTTTGATGGGTGGACGGGGAAAGAAAAGTACTTTGCAGGCACTAGTTTGACCAGCCCACCAACTTCTTCTTCTCCCTTGGCGCCCTTCGTCTTCAATTCAATTCCATCTACACCCAACCTCCCCAAATTCCTTTTGTAGCCCCCAAAGTCTAGGGTTCCACAGGGGCCTGTGTTTTAAGTTGGAAAACCATCAAGTTTGGTAGGAAACTTAATTATCCACGTTAACTACACATTACTTTGATCATACGCTTGACATGTACAATCATTGTTTAATGATTCCCCCCCCCCTTCCCCCCCAACATCCCCCACTAAGGTTTAACGTGACGAACGGAGATGAGTCAATGTTAAAGAAGATTCCCAGATCAGATCTTTGTGCGCGCAGTGGCTCAGTGTATAATCTAATGATAAAGAGGGGAATGCCATGGCCTATGTGTTAATAGGTCTCCCGTTAACTATAGGAAAAATTAACGTGGTATGTTTTTGTTATTATTTAATTAGTTGAGATATACTACTGCACGAGATCAGTCTCCTACTCTCCTTTATGCCCGTGTTTGGAGAGAGAGTGTGAGAGAGAGAGAGAGAGATCGGAGGTCGCAGTAGAAAAAAAGACTATCTCATTAACAAAACTCTGGAATCCCATGGCGGGTCGAGCATGTAATATCTCTTGTGGCTGGCATGTCTTAAAGCAGACAAATATTCTTCTCCACACCTACTCAAGATAAAGAAATGAACCAGTACTACATCATCAGTAGCAGTCTACCTGTGAAGATGCTCCAAGGAAAAGAGAGAGAGATGGAGGGATGGGGGGGGGGGGGGGGCATGCGATGGGATGGAGCGAGGGAATAATTGTGGGATGTAGTAGAAGATCCCTCGGGGAACTACAAAATCCATTGGTTCCACCCCTTCAAACGTGGTCCTCTTCTTTTTTTTCCATCCCCCTCTGTACATTACCCCAGCAACACATCACAGAGAGAGAGAGAGAGAGAGAGAGTAATCCATTGGCTCCTCCTCTCAAAGCTGGTGCTCTTGTTTTCCGCTTTCTTTTTTGCCTCTGTTAGGGAAGAGATGAGAGAGGGGAGACTGATCTGTCCACATGGGTCTGGCCATCTATTGTCTACCCAAAGCACTGACATGCCTGCCCTAACGGTTTTCTCATATGAAATATCCGGACGAGGACTCTCTGCAAAAGAAGTCTCTCTCTCTCTCTCTCTCTCTCCACAGACGCACATAGGGGAGGAGGGGATGGCGGCCTATCTACAGAGAAGGAACAGGGAGAACCGATAAGCCCACATGGTGGGTGTTGTCACTTTCGGGTGGGAATTCCATATCTTCTTTTAAGGAGGGGAGACAGGGACAGAAGCTGTTGGGGGGTGGTGATGCCACTGGCGCCCCCTCGGAGTTCTCTTAATAATAATAATAAGCGAGGAGCCCGCTGGAAGCAGCAGCAGCAGAGTTGCAGAAGGCCAGGAGGACTGGTCTGCCCTTTCCTCTCGGGGAGATTGTTCTTCCCCCTTCCAGTAGCCCACCATCGCACCCCTCCCCCCCTCTCCAACTCTGCCAACCCTCGATCACCCAGCTCGTCCCAGCTGACACACACCTCTTTCCGGGTGGGCTTCCTCCCCTCGGGATTCTTCCTTCTCCCTAGTTAGAAGGTTAGCTACGTTCCCCGGTGCAGCATCTCTCTGTTTAAATGAAGCCCTCTAGAACCCAGGCGATATTGAGGAGAATATAAGCGTCACCTGTGCCTCGTCTTCTTCCCCCAATCGCCAAACCGTACCACCCAACCTCTGGACGTCCTCCTCATCCTCTCCCCTCACATCAATTTGATCTGTTTTGTTCGTATTCTACCCCCTCCCACTTTCTCCCATACTGCTCATCATCCGCCCCTTGTCCCCAAGTTTCTTACGCCCTCCCCCCCACCCCTTTTGGCTGGGTCCCAACTCCCTCTCTGTCTCTCTCTCAGACAGATTCTCTCGGTCTCACTAGTTCTCTATCTCTTTGTATTTGTCTGATTTCCTTGTTTCAACCTCTTACCACCACCGCTTCCACCTGCCGTGGTGCCCGCATCCCTTCTGTTTCCGAGTATAATTCTCTCCGGTCAGAAGAAGATAGGCAGGACGACGGTGGCCGGGGAAGAAGAGATGATGGATGTGGCTGCACCTAACGAGTGGACGCAGCAGGTTGGTCTCTCTTTACCCATGAGTCCACACATGATCTTTCTTAGAACCTCCTCTCTCTCTCTCTCTCTCTCTCTCTCTCTCTCTCTCTCTCTCTCTCCATCTATCTCTCTCTCTCTCGCTCGGTCAATGAGGCTGCAACCCCTGTTTGTTTGTTAGCTCTTGAAGAGAACCTTCCCAAGTGGTAACCGATAAGGTATCCTCATCTGTGTCATATATATATATTAACTAGCAACTTGGGTTACTTGGTTATATATGTTATATATTTATTTCTAATGTATTAAAATTATCTTAACCACACCCATCATATTTCATCATAATTTTAACCATGCTGTTAGCTACGTCGACCGTAATGTCGTCTCTTCTTGCGTTCTTCGCTTAATACGGAAGTACATCCACATGATCATCTACCTTCTTCCTTGGAATCCATGTAAATTAGGTCATGCGAGTAACTTGGGTCATGAACGTGCATAGCACTGACGTCAACTGCATCTTAATTTCTGTGTCATGCTAGTTTTCATGTGCGGTGTGTTGTCAATTTCAAGTTACGTACACTTTTTTAAGTTTCTTTTCACCTGTCAGAATTTTGTGTACAGTTAAGCATGGTAGATCTGATACTATTTCGTGACATTGACATAATATCGAATTTCTTTGGCAATTAAATTAACATTTTCTTATGGTGTCCGGTAACCATCAAGAATAAAAAGTTAAGTTAAAGGCAAACTATTACCTTAAAGGATCGTGGAAACAATTAGACCTCTTATTCTGACCGATAAGGTCATCTTCTTCATCCCTACTTGCACCGCTGTCTCACCTCCCCACTTTGTCCTTCTCCCTCCTTCCACACCTCTCTCTCTCTCTATCTCGATCTGTATAGCTATAATATTGAAGAGAATTCCGGTTGGACTTGTTCCTTGCAGCAGATAGATGACGGAATGCTCAACAGCAATATGACTCCCGGTGGCGTTCTGGCAGCTCCTTCCCCAACCACAGAAGCAGCAGGCGCCCCGGCCGCCGGTTTGAGCAGCACCGCCGCAGCGAGAGCGGCCATGGAGAGGCCGGCGCCGCAGGATGGGGGTCAGGCCCTGCGGTGCCCCCGCTGCGACTCCGCTAACACCAAGTTTTGCTACTACAACAACTACAGCCTCTCCCAGCCCCGCCACTTCTGCAAGGCCTGCAAACGTTACTGGACCCGCGGCGGCACCCTCCGCAACGTCCCCGTCGGCGGCGGCTGCCGCAAGAACAAGCGCATCAAGAAGCCCTCAACCAACGCCACCGCCTCCTCCTCCACCGACACCTCCATGCCGTCTCTCCCCTTCCTACCTAACCCCAGCGCCGCCATGGCCTCCCCTTCCGCGTCCTCCGATCTGGGTCTCTTGCTCTACAGCCTCGCCAACCATGCCTCCGACGTGAGCATCCACATGCCCTGTAATCCGTACGAACTCCACCAGCAGGTCGGCACCCTCGGCCAGCACTTACCTTCCAGCACCGGCGAAGACTACCTCCCCGGCTTAATTAGGACTACCCATCTCCCCCTACCGACAGCACCCGCAGTTGCTGCCACCTCAGCGCCCCCTCCTCTGGAGTCCTCTCTCTTCGGATCCACCGCCGCCTCCCTTTTCGCTTCCACCCTCAAACAGCAGCGGCTGGCGCAGCAGCACAAAGCACTGATCCACAACCCAGCCGACCTGCCGCCCTACACCGGCCTCTACGCGCCCGTGTCCTGCGGAGACGTGCAGCTCCTCAGAGACATCAAGCTGGAAGCCGACGCCAACGTGGGAATGATGGGCAGCAGCAGCAGAAACGTATTGGAATGGCAGATGGCCCCGAGCGAGCAAGCTCTAGAGACCATCGCCTCCGAGTCCTCGCTCTATTGGAACATGGGCACGCCCGCTTTTGGTGGTAGCGTCTGGCCTGACGCCACCAGCTGCGGTCCCTCTATCGCCCCTCTGATTTGAAAGAAACGATGCCTCTTCCAATTTATGACTTATACCCAGGAACATTATCTCCTTTGAGAAAGTTCTTCTGTTTGTCCTGCTCCTTCCAACTTCTTCTTCTTCTTCTATTCTACTCTAGCAGAACGGTTTGATGGGTACCTACATCATCTGATACTTGTACCGATGGAAAGTGGGAAGGGAATCGGTACTGCTGTAATAATTGTGGGTGATGAAGTGTTTGGATCGGAGAGTTCATGTCGGCTGCAAGCGTCTGCACATGGCGTCCCTCCCGGAAGATCTCATTTGGTTCGTCACGCGGAAGGGAAGAAGATGACAGCTTTTGCTCCGAGTGGAACGTCGGATCCATTCGGCTTTGTCGTGCACAGCCCTCTTCTTCTCCGGCTTGTGGGTGCTGCTGCTGTCATGGAATATTTCATCACCATGGGAGTTGCTGCTGGAATTTGTGTGTGTGTGAGAGAGAGCGCTGAGAATAGTCAGGTTGGAAATCTTGAAACACTTCTTGTGATTGTTACTCCTGAACCATGACAAATGAAGCCATTTATTTTCCTAACGTTTTTTTTTTTTTTTTTTTGGGGGGGGGGGGGGGGGGGGGGGCCTTCATCCCTATGCTTGCTCATTGGTATAGTTAAGGAGATTTGGGTTTGCATGGCGCTTCATCAATGGGGGGAGTTAATTGGGTGCATGTGACTGAAGTCTCATTTATGCATTAGGGTTGTTCTTGGTGCTAATAATATATATTCTTTTGGTTTGTGATTAGAGGGGGAAGGTGTGAGATAATCTAGTGTGGAATTTGATCAGGGTGGTTTTTCTATTGTTCCGTTGTTTTTTCTCACATGTATGATGTTATAGTTTAGCTGTTTGTCTCGGCTTTTTGTTTTTCTACCTTGGATCTTTCTCTCTTTTAACATTCAAAAGACCCGTTTGGGAAGGAAGACTTGCTTTTGGCCGCCTTATTGTAAGGATTCCTGATGAATAAACTCATCGTTCGCCGACATCATGAATTGCTTGATGCTTTTTTTCTTTTCAAAGTGGGATACTGTGTATCAAAGCAGGCAATGCAATGTGCCAAGCTAGTGAAGAAAATTGGACCAAAGAAATTTGAAATGTTGCTTTTAACTTGGGTTCTTCAAGGTTTGATCTTCTGATGATCTAATCTGCTGCATGTTGTAGTTCAACATTATCCTAAAATGGAAAGTATGTTCTTCATCCTCCTAATGTTATTGAGAACTGTTCATGATCATTTTTGCTAACAAAATTATATACATGTACCTGTTATATAGGATAATGTGACGTTAGTGCTTTTGGATTTTTGTTTTTTTTTTTTTTACGGATCTTGTGTATTGATTCAGAAAATGATTGAAACTTTTGTCTTTAATGGGCTTGTGTTTTGATAGGGTGACTGACAGAATTTATGGTCAATACATCAGCTTCTCACCACTAGCAGCGTTGAGTTGAGGATTTGAAAGATTAGGTCTGAGTTTTCCAAACGTCAATAAGGAGGGTCGGAGCGGGAGAGAGAAGTGTAGAGGGAGGCATGGGGTGGAGAGAGAGAAAGAGAGAGGGTATTCGCCATTGAGCTTAGCATCTCATCACTGTGGAGTTATAGAGAAAAAGTACTTAGCCGCGCCTCTCAGGTGGACTTGCACCTTACATAAATTTCAGTCATTCATACATGTCAACTCGCATGCAGAGTAGTCATAAAAAGAGAGATATATTGCTCAGTCTGTCACCGAATCGATAAAGAACTTGCAGTCAGCGGCTCTTGATTGACGGTCCTCATACAAAGAAAGGTTCTAGGCTATATATTATGGTGCTATCCTTTGCCAAGCCATCATGCTTTCTGCAAAATGCGATGGTCTGCAGCTCTGTACATATCATCACTCCATCCCCTTTGTTGGCAATTTTCCATTCGATCAATAAGTTGTGTTCCTCATCGTCTTTATAATAACGATAATCTACGATTAGAATAGAATTGGTCTTCAATTATCTTACTCCTGTCGTTGTGTTGTATGAATGTTTGAGATATGACAGCGGCGACCAGCTGTTAATCCTTTATGTTCCATCGCAGGACAGGACAAATCTTTGTAAAGAAGGAACAACCCTTTTATGTCTTACAGGGTAATGATGATGGTTGATTTGGTGCTCACTGGTCAATATTAGCAAGGGGTCGTCCGAATCTTTTGGGAGCTTTCATTGGAGAAAAGGCTCCAAGGAAAAACCAAAGGGAGGATGGCAGGTGTTACGTGTAGAATGCACTTCACCCCCCATAATTATAAATCAGCAATCAATTTAAAAGCTGACTGATCCACATAGTGATAAGAAATGAAGTTGATTGACATGAGTAGGATGCCAACTTTGTCAACAGGTACTCAATGGTCGGCTTATAAGTTAAAGAGATATAATATATGTATATGTAACTTGTGTAGACATGTATATTTTCTATAAGATCATATTTGGTATCGAGAATAAAATGAGTGTATCTTTAAAATTTTGATCATATCTTTCGTTTATCATCTATTTATTTTAATATCAAACGGCCCAAAGCGTTATGTAATAATTTAGGGTTTTTCGGATTTCTAGGTGTCTGTTTAGTGAAGGAGAAACCGAAGGTTGGATTTCATAATTAATGGCCACTATCCAGATGGATAGCTCAAAAACTTCTCTAAGATGAGGGAGGGTAATTCAGTCTTATCTGATCATGATACCTCGCATACATATCACATAAATCCTGTTACATATCAAATTAAGTGGCTTAGTGGAATGTAGATTAGCCTATCTAATTAATTAAGACGGGTCAAGACACTGCTATATATGCAACATGCATGATTATCGCGCGTGAAAGTTATCAGCTCAACGTAGCTTCCCGTTTGGGATAAGTACTAATAGAGTCAAAACCAACCATTGTAATTAGAGATACTCAAAAAGTTCAGCTTAGTGATTAAGAGGATTCAGGTTCAAACCCCAACATGTCATGCTCAACGAAATTTAAAACAAAATTGTGAAAATAGATTAGTGCACATAGTTTCAAAAGAAAACATTAGACCAAAATGGCTAAAGTCTGGTCTCGTCAAGGACAGAACTTGAAAGATCTAGTGGGAAAGCAAGAAATCAGGTTAACTATTTTAATTCAAAATTTTGGACGTTGAATCGGTAACATGCATGAAGTAGTGCACATGCATGCATAGCGTACAAAGTATTGACGACCAGATCCTCCTTCAAATGGCCTTCGTACATGAGGATCTTTGATGGTGCAAAAACTTCGAATCGTTCGCATGGAAAATATTTGCAGGAATTTCTTTACTTATCTTCTGTCTTCCTACAGATAGTGATGTACCTGCCTCGTCTTCATCTCTCATTTTAATCTCATGTAATGAACTTTATATTTTGTGGGTGGAAACATAAGGCCGTTAGAAACCTAATGAGATTTTATTTCTTTCCCGGCTATTCTCTTTGGTACTGTTCTAATTTTTAACCCCTATAATCTGTCATATTTAGGAATGCCCCCCCGCAAAGCTAAATATTATTTATAAACCTCACAATTACGTATTTATGTTGGAAATCCTCCAGCATATTAAGAATAAACCCTTCAAATGCCCTCAAATATCTAGGAACCTACACGGGTATTTACGGAATAAACGTGCACTTACACGGGTCTATAAATGGATATCCAGATTGGAGAGGCTACATAGTAAGTATGAAAGATGATAGGGTCAGTTAAAAAAACTGTAAATTCCTCTCTTTTTTCATGAGAAAATCTAAACTGTCAATGGCCATCATGTTTTATCCTATAAACGCTAAGAATGAAGGAAAACTCCTCACAAAAAAAGTGTACATAAGTCATAATTCTGGTTTAAATTTAATATATTATAACCAGTAGTTTGCTAGTACGGCGGTACGTGGGAAAATGTGTGTGCCATCATATTCTCGCTAAAGTCATTATTCTATATATTATAAAGAGGACACACACACATTTGTATAACAAATCTGATGAAAAGCATCGTACGCACCAATAACCTTTTAATCTGAGGATTTGAGAGCACTAAAACTTTCCTGTCAACGTTATATTGGTAGTGACAAGAAGTAGCAGTGAGTACACCTAGCCATATGTTTCTAGAGCAGTACTGAAATCTAAAGGAAACAAATGAAGACTTGATAATATGAGAAATGTTATGCTCTCGGCAATGTCGGGAGCATAGTCGACGTGGAGGGGTCGCGCTCCTCCACCGGCGCGACGCGTGGAGGGGCGGGCCCCTCCAGCATTAAATACTTCGATTTTTTTTTTTTTACAATTTGTGTGCACTAATATATTATTTGTGCACACAAATACATCATTTGTGTGCATTGTTAATGCACACAAATTGTAAAAAAAAAAAATAGATCATTTAATGCTGGAGGGCCCCGCCCCTCCACGCGTCGTGCGGGTGGAGGGGCGCGGCCCCTCCACGTCGGCTGCGCTCCCGGTACTGTCGGGAGCATAGCATTACTCTGACAATATTTAAACAGTAATAATTATAAAGGTCGTACGTGATCATACCTCCTTTAAAGTGTGAAGTCTTCAATAGTTTGCTAGTTCTTGGAAGGCTGCAAAATATTTTCAACATTTTTGTTAACAAGTATATATATATAGTTACGTGCATTGATCCAGAGTGCATTAAAAGGTGCATAGAGACAATATAAGTCACATGGGAGGCAAGAGCTTGGGGGAGGGGGGGGGCAGATTTGATGTGGGATGGGCGATATCTCACCATTAAACAACACATTCTACCTAAAGTTAGATTACTTTATCTGTTTGACCAAGCCCATGCAATGATGCCTTTGGCATTGGGTTCCAATTGAATGTGGGCCGAGCCACTGACATCAGAGACGAGTCGGATGATCAATTACTGTAGCCGGCCCATCCGAAGGGGAGTCTTGTCGGTTCCTGAAGGCAGCTTAAGTTTTAGAACATGCTAATAAGTTATAGGTGCCACTACCTAGGTAGCAGAAATCATTGTTAGAATGTGTTTGAGGAAACAGAGACATCGCTTTATACGAGTAGCAAAGTTTAGGATGGCCCTTCAATATGACATGAAGCCATCAGAATTAAAGGATGAGTAAGTAGGTTGTTCACAACTAATGTTGTTTCAGATTATAAACTGGTTGATCTGTCTAATACATTTTTAAATAGATAAGTTGGGTTTGTGTTCGATGGTGTATCTAACCCATATCATCCTTTTATTATGTGTTCCTCCAAAGTGCCACTAAAAGATAAAGTTAATGTGATTATAATTAGTTAATTTAATTCAAGCTGACTTTGCCAGATTAGATGAGCTTAAGTTAGCCAACCATGAACCTAAATCACATCAAAGATAAATGTGAAACGAATAACATTTCCAAGGCCTCCACCGCCAGCTGCATCATGAACTCCTCCTCAACTACAGTTGGTAATTAAAATTGCCACTATTTTGACGCATTCTCATTCTCTCTCCTAAACTTGTTAGCCTAATATGACGCATTCTTGATATTAGACTTGAAAATATATAACATCAAATAAAAAGTCATGAATGCGTCGGCATGATATGATGTGTTTATATGGCTTTTCATGTAGTTAGACTTGTCATAAATATTCATCATTACTTCTCAAGGAACCGCATTTAAAGGTTTTTAAGACTTGGGGTTGGGCTAAAACTCTTCATATCTATATGTTAAATAGCTTGGGTTCTATTTTCATGGGTTTTATCCTCCAAAATTTATTTTTTATGGTGACTATCTCTTTAATAGAGAATTAGGGTTTCATATCTTATAAATAGGTATCTAAGGTTCAAGAGTTTATGAGCACACCCTGTAGAGTTCATGCGGATGTAGTCCAACACTGTTATACCTTTTTTCCATCTCTCACATGTTGAGGGAGTCACCCTCTTGGACATCTCTTCTTCTCATTCTTCTTTTATTCATTTGCTTGCATGCATGATACTTTCAAAGTTTTTCTTTTGAAACTTGCAAAACCCCACGACAACCCCTATTTATTTCAAAATGATTAGCATCAAAAGGATTTTTTTTTGATAGGACACTTCTAAGTCTAGGACAATCAGTCCCCTGAAGCGATTGAGGGGCAACCAACTGACTAGTGTGAAATGCTTTACCGCCGATGCTTTAAACCATCGGCGGTCAATCCATGGCCAACAATTTGAACCGTCGGCCAATATATAGCAACAGTCATGTCGTCGGCCATTTAGTGTCGACGTTGCAACCGTAGGTTGAATTTCAGACGTCGACTATGCACTGCCAGCTACAGTCAACCATCGGTGAAAGTATGAACTATGTCGACGCTCCACCATCAGCGATGAGCACAACATAGCCGACGCAAAACATTATCGTCGACGATTACATAGTCGGCTATTATATGATTCAACGGTCTAAACCGTCGATTATGTGTATTTTAAAGAGAAAAAAATATTTCAGCCACAAAATGAACACAACTTTGACTGACAATCCAAATCGTCAGCTATATTTCAATGTTCAAAAAACAAAAATTCTGACTAGAAGTAATAAACACTTGTCAAAAATGGTGAAGAATTGTAACACATGATCCAAAGCAATAACTAGCACATGTAATCTTCTTTTGAACTTTGATCACTTATTATCCTGTGGAACTCCTGTGTTACTGCTCCTTTCAAACTCCTAAGAGTACTTGAAAAGCTTTCTTTCCTTCTTTTTTTTTTTTTTCAAAAGTCCACAGGGTCAGCGAGCTAAGGGGTTCACCCTCTCCCAAAGGGAGAGAATGTACTCACTCCACCAGTGTGACTCCCTAAGCCAAAATTTTATCATAGTAATAAAGTTTACAACATCACTAGGGCATACCCTTGTTATACAGATCTAATGTTCATCAGGCCTATTCTGTCCAAAGTAACATGGCCCTTACAAGCATGAGGCAAATCAGCGTAAGAGAAAAATAAGGCATTGGAAAATGATTGGCAAGCATATGTAGCCAAGGCGTCCGCTACCTGGTTCGTCTCTCTATATACGTAGGTCACCATGGTGCTAGCACTACATATGAGATCAGCTGCAATTTTCCACCATTTTGTACTCCACTATGAGGGAACCATGTTGTTGCCAATAGAGTTTACCCGAGTCGCAGAGTCAGAATAAATCATGGATAACTTCATATCATGTTGCTTGGCTAGTCTAAGCCCATCACATAATACTCCAACCTTAGCTAGAACACTATTACTGTCACGCCCCGATGCAGAATATCGGAACGTGAGGCAGTTGCAAGTGAGCGAGTATAGAGCGTATAATAGACATCAAACCATTAGACAATTGAATAACAGTAAATCAAATGTATTTCATTGATAACTCAACTAATGTCTATTACATCCACTACTTCACATCCATTATTTAGGGCCCAATGACATCATTACATTGAATGAAAGTAAAGAACTAAACTAAGACTCTAATAAGACACTAGTACGCCAGGGTACTCTTGATTCAATCTTGGTCATTCGCATCCTCATGAGTGTCGATGTCTTCCTTGCTCTCACCTGAGAACACATGTCAAATCACGTAGGGTGAGTGATAACGACCAGTAGGATTTACATCTCATAGTCAGACATGGTTTATATGATTAATGTATTAAAGAGCAGAGTAACTAATGATAGAGAGAGAGAGAGAGTCAAGTAATGTGAAGCAAGTGATAGCACAATAGCATGATTCAAATAGCACAAGTGTCAAGTATAGCATAGAGAGCAGGATGGCCATATCACAATTAGCACAATATAGTTCATGATAGCGCAACGAGTCGAGTATAGTATAACACTTTGATTGTCATTAGATAGTCGAGATAGATAGCACTCGAGTGTAATGCCAAACACTCCGGTCAATTAACTCCCGCGGGCAAATAGCACTTTTGGGCGCACCTCCCAGGACCAAACTTGGACCTTATATTCCCAAGCATTAGTCATGCTTATTATCTTTAGACAATTAGTCAAATGGCCATAGAGAGTACCAAGAATAGATGAAAGTAATTGAAGAATAGACAAAACTATAGAGATAACTTGAATAGATGAGCAAATAGAGTATGGATAAGAACTAAAGGTCAATGCACATAACACAATGTTAAAACAGGAGATAGTAACAGTTGCACAACATGCATGATAGGTGCTGGAAGTCAGGTAGAATTCACTAACCAACCACTGGCCATACTACGAACATAGTCCAATGGTCCGACATGATCTCAAGGTAAGAGAGAATATCGAAAGTTGTTAGGATCATGCTGATCCGTAAGGGTGTTATAGGTATTGATGGTACAACTAGCTAGGTCTCCATGAGGGAATCTACAGAGTACGGAGTCTTACGGAGATCTTAACGAAAAATTCCTAGTTTGCTAGAATGGAATGTCCAACAGAGAGGTTCCAACTTGTCAAGAGAGTAGTGTGTAAGAAAGCAAGTTGCTCGACATCCTAGAGGAATTCTACAACTATGGAGCATCGGTAATGGTGCTCCAAAACTACATGAGAAACGAAGACAAGTCCATAATTATCATAGGGTAATGATATACAATTACTGATGTAAATTACCAGATGTATTTTCAATATGCTCTCATGGAAAAAATCTAATATTTGGTATGTGCATGTGAGAGAAATCAAGAGAGCACATGAGAGTCGTGCACACATCTTTTAAATAAGGAAAATCATGTGAATAGTTTTAAACATTGATTGACATTATGTTATAGTTCATTATAGAGCTTTACAGGAGTTTAATCATGATTACATAGCATGTAAGACAAGTTTTAATTGAATATAAAGCTTGCTGGAAAACATAGTAAAATCACGACGGGGTAAATGGTCGCATTTACAATAATCGATTACTGACCAGAAACGTGACGGCAAGGTCTGACAAGTTTATGACAATCAGTAGCGGATGAATCGATTGGTGACCTCCAAAATGCGAGGGGGCCCACGGACATGTTAAGGACAATTGGAACAGGGTATCGATTGATGACAACTAACAGGTGACAGTCTTGATGGTCGCGTTCAAGGGCAAAGATAGAATCGTGATGAGATAGTTCGACGCATTCATAAGACTTTCAAAATACAAAATAGGTGCAAATACCAATGGCGAGAAATAAACAAAATCGCGACACCATGCACGGTTGTAAATTAGACAGACACTGAAAACTATGTGGCACACAGTTTGATGCAATATGATCTTGTCAGAATGAATCTAATTCACGACGGTCTATGCTATCGTGTTTAGGTAATCGCGACGGTTTGATGTGTCACGATGCCAGTCTCTAAATTGCAACGTCTAGAGTGGTCGGTTTAGGGTTCAAACCAAGAATAGTGAAAATGACGTAGTCGATGCATGTAATGACTATAACTCAAGATCTAGGGCTCTTTTGGCAAAAGTATGAACATGAAAGTTGTAGAGGACGATGAATAGAACAGAACTATGATGATTATCTTATCCCCATGTAATTTAAACTAATTACATATTTATTTCGGTGATTACCAAAACTAAAACAAAGTTTAATCTAACATATTTTCTATGAGATTTGAGTACAGGAAATGAAACAAGGAATATCAAGCTAAATGGGTAAGTAGTATTTATTCTATAGCAATGTAAGTTCAAAGCATGAAATTTTCTAAGTTCACATCGATTCGTTAGTTGGTATAACGATTCCTTTAGAATCATAATCATAACGATTTCCTTTGAATCATAAGGATATCCTCATTCACATCGATTTTGATTCTATAACGATTTCATAAGTCATTGCTATTCTATTGCAGTCTATCTTACAATGATTCGTTAAGTGATCGCAAGGATTTGCCCTCACAACGATTCGGTAAGTGATCGCAATGATTTGCCCTCACAACGATTCGATAAGTGATCGCAACGATTTGCCCTCACAACGATTCGATAAGAGATCGCAATGATTTGCTTTCATAATGATTTGCTAAGTATTCATAACGATTTGCTTCCATAACGACTCGATAAGTGATCACATCGATTTCTTAAGAAAGAACAACGATTTGCTCTCACATCGATTTGATAAGTGAGAACAATGATTTCAGTGTCACAACGACTCATCAAGTTTCGAAATGATTTGATCCCTGTAACGATTCGATAAGTTACATAACGACTCTGTTACTGTAATGATTCATCAAGTTACATAACGATTTGGTCACTGTAACTATTCGATATAGCGAACAACGATTCATTCACATTGTCTTTAACGATTTGATTATAACGACTTGTGCATAACGATTTGCTTATGGAGTCACAACATTTGTCTATATAACGATTTAGTTATTAATTTATAATGATTTGTGTATAGCTTACTTAGTGCACAACGATTCACTCACAACGATTTCATAAGTCAAGCATATAACGATTCTATGTGAAAATAATGATTTGATTTTTGAGCTCATTTTTTAATACGTTGAAAAGTCAAGTCTTCACGTATATCTTTCTGACAACCATGCATTTATTATGACTGAACGTATCACTGTAGTGCATGCAAACGATATCTTCTATTCTCATGCTTATTCTGTAAACATCTTTTTAGAAGAACAGAATGGGACTTCTATTTCTATATAAAATCAATCTAACGTTGACTGACAACAAGAGACAGCTTAGCTGTCTATTGTTTAAGCTTGTAATGCGCGTAGGTCTCTGACAGCACTCGTCATACAATGTTGGACAAAATAGAAGCCAAAGGATATTACAAGATCTTCTCTCTGTGCGTGCATGAAGACCGTTGAACGGGAAGCTCTACAGAACCATACAGTCTAACGTAAACAAAAGCATAGAGACAACAGGTACTTCAACGTTCAAATTTCAAATAGAAGATATATAAAGAAGACTGAAGCTCCAGAAGAAAATACCTAGAGTTTGAGAATACAAACGACAATCTTTCACAAGTTTTTCTGCGAGCATCTCAAAGAGCCAAGCCTCACTCCTCTGATTGTTTAGCTCTTAGCTCTCTGCATTCATTGTGTTATTCTTGAGAGCTTCTATAAACTGAGAGTGTCCCTCACTGTAGAACTTTTCCTCTCAGTCTTAGCTTCAGATCTAGCATTGTATAAGCTTGATCTAGGGGCTTGATCTCATTTCACATTCTTGTGTTCCCTTCGAGTAGAAGGAAGACCTGGTGGTTCCTAGGTGTGTGTTCCCTTCGAGTAGAAGGAAGACCTGGTGGTTCCAAGGTGTGTGTTCCCTTCGAGTAGAAGGAAGACCTGGTGGTATCCAGGGTGGTGTATTTCCTCTTCGGGTTGTGAAGAGAAGACCAACTGTTACTGGGTGTGTAAGGGTCCATAAGGGGGACTATACCCTTGGGTATGAAAGTCTGAGTTGTTGCTCAGGGATTGGACGTAGGACTCCTAAGGAAAGGGGATCCGAACCAAGATAAATCATTGTGTACTGTGATTGCCTTTGTGTGTTTGTTGTTTATCTTTACTAACCTAACATCTATTGAAGTGTTTTTGTTAAATCTCTTTGTGAATAGATTTTGGTTCTCAATATTTTTAAGAATCCCATTCACCCCCCCCCTCTGGGCTTGCTAGCTGGGAAACAAGTGGTATCAGAGCTAGTCTCTTCGACAAAGAAGAAGATCCAACGATCTAAAGAGAAAAGATCAAATGGCAGCCCAAGGTCACTCCGAAGGTCAGTCAGCCAACAGGCCACCACTGTTTGATGGAGAACATTACACCTACTGGAAAAAAAGAATGGAATACTTCCTACAAGGATTTGATTTTCAAATATGGTCCATAGTGGAAGAAGGCGATCTAGTTGTTCGAAACAACAGAGACAACTTGACAGAAGACGACAAGAAAAAGATCTCTCTAAACTGCAAAGCCAAGAGCATTCTATGCTGTGCTCTTAGCAAGAAGGAATTCAACAGAATTTTTGCCTGTAAATCCGCCATGGAAATGTGGGAAAAGCTCAGGATTACATACGAAGGGACCGACAAAGTCAAGGAAACCAGGATAGACATACTGGTGACACAATATGAAAGGTTTCAAATGCTGTCAGGAGAGTCAATAACACAAATGTTTAGCAGATTTGCAGACATCACAAATCAGTTAGCCAGTCTTGGAAAAACCAACGAAATGGGAGACATGGTAAGAAAAATTCTGAGATCTCTACCATCTTCTTGGACTCCCAAAGTAACAGCTATAGAAGAAGCCAATGACCTGAAGAGGATATCATTGGAGAAACTTGTTGGGTCCCTTATGGCCCATGAAATCAACATAGAGAGACTAGAAGAGTCTTCGAGCAGGAAGAAACACTCAAATGCTCTCAAAGCTGAAGAAAACTCATCAAAAGAATTTTCAGATAACAATGAAAGCAATGAAGACAGCGAAGATGAAGAAGCAATGCTGTCTAGGAGGCTACAACGAATCTTAGCCAAAAAGAACAAGTTCAGTCTGGTAGAAGATATTTCAGAAAAATAAGGACTTTAAGAAGCCAGAAGTAAAGGATCCAAAGAAAGCTAAGCCCATGCTACGAATGTAAGAAGCCTGGACATATCAAAGCAGAATGTCCGAAGCTCAAGAATCGGATTCAAAAGGAAAGTCAGTTCTAGGAAATTCAGAAGATATAAAAAGAAAGCGATGGCAGCACTTGAAGCAATAGCAACGACTCTGACAGCGAGTCTATCTCAGTGAAGAGGAGGAAGAAAAGCCAACCTGGCCTTCATGGCAAACATCGACGAAAGGTAACATCTGATTCCTTCACTTATTGTACTGAATCTAATTCCGACAATTTGGAAGAAGCGTTTAACGAACTTTATGAAAAATATAAGGATGTGTTAAATCACTAAAAATGACAAAGAAAAATCATGCTTGCCTAGAAAACACAAATTCAGACATAAAATCTGAAAATGAACAACTAGAGAAGCAAATCAATGAACTTAAAAGAAGAAACGATTTATTATGCGAAGATCTGAAAGATAAAATAACAAATAATAAAATTAGAAAAACAAGAAACCTTAGACATTAAAAGGGAAATTAAAACTCTAACAGAAGAAAAAGAAAAACTATCTAGTACATTAGAAAAATTCACCAATGGAAAAATTCCTTAATATTAAAAGGTGCTAGACAGTCAGAAAAAGAAACAAGGATTAGGCTATACACCCCCAGATAATGAAGACACAATAGTATACCCTAAAACGTATCCTACTCCTAAATTTGTAGCTGAACAAGATACTTCATATAAATCAAACTTAAGTATGTTCCGTATGAAAGGGTAACTAAAAGAACATGTTGTAGCCATTGCAACAAACTAGGTCACAGTAAAATAACATGTCCAACCAAGCACAAAAAGGGATAATTAAAAGAAAAAATGATGACACTAACCAACCAGGACCCAAAAGAACTTGGGTACCTAAAGCTTGATGTTTTCATTTTAGGGAAACCCTCGAGTATCCAAATGGTATTTAGATAGTGGATGCTCAAGGCATATGTCAGGTGATAGAAAGCTATTCTCTCACCTCGAAGCTGAAGAAGGCACAGTGACATATGGAGACAATGGAAAAGGAACAGTGATAGGATGCAGATCTGTTGGCAATAAAGAGAAAATATTTATTGAAGATGTACTATGCATAAAAGCTTGAAGCATAAGCCAACTATGTGACAGAGGACATCAAATCAAGTTCTAAGAATCTAAATGCAGCATCATGAAGGATGGAGCAGTGATTTTCGAAGCTAACAAAGAAAAGATCTGTACGTACTTTACCTTGAAGAACTGAAAGATCAAGATATCTATTTAGCAGCTAGTTGAGAGCAGTCACTGAGCTGTGGCACAGAAGATTAGGCACTGCAGTTTGGATGGCATGAGAAAGCTGGTCAAGAAAGCCGGGTGGAAGGTCTACCAAGGGTCAGCACAAGAATGGACGGTGTCTGTGGACCATGTGCAAAAGGAAAGCACACCAAGTCATCCTTCAAGTCAAAGACTGTGGTAACAACCTCCAAACCCTTAGAACTCCTTCATATGGATTTGTTTGGGCCATGAGGACCACAAGTCTTGGAGGAAAAATTTGGATTCGTTATAGTAGATGACTATTCAAGATTCACATGGGTATTCTTTCTGGAACACAAGATGATACATTTGAAAGCTTTGTGAGTTTCAGTAACAAGGTTTAGATAGATAAGAAGTACTGCATTGTTGGAATCCAGTCAGATCATGGAGGAGTGTTCCAGAATGAAAAATTTGGCAAATTCTGTGATGACAAAGGGATAGAGCACAATTTCTCAGCACTAAGGACACCACAACAAAATGGAGATGTTGAGAGAAAGAACAGAACCCTTCTAGATATGGCAAGAACGATGATATCAGAATATGATCTGCCAAGATATTTTTGGGCTGAAGCAGTCAACACAGCAAGTTACATTATTAATAGAGTAATGATCCGGCATATCCTAAAGAAGACCCAATATGAATTGTACAAGGAAAGAAGTCGAAGATCAGTCACTTCAGGACATTTGGATGTCCATGTTTCATCCACAACAACGGCAAAAGAGATATTGGTAAGTTAGATGTAAAATCAGATGAAGGCATCTTCATGGGGTATGCATCTAAACCTAAAGGCTTTAGGGTATTAATAAGCGTATTTTATTAATTGAGCAATCAGTACACATTATCTTTGATGAAACTAACCCTTCCTTGAGAAAGGAAGAAGATAGTGATAATGATGATGCAGATAAATTGTCTAAGAAGCTAACGAACTCATCAATTGAGGACAAGGAAGATCTACCTCTGGAAGACCTGCAACAAAAGGACATAGTACATGAGAATCTTCCAAGGAATGGGGATACAAGAGAGATCACCCTCCTGAAAACATTATTGGTGATCCATCTGTAGGGGTAAGAACAGAGGTAATAAAATTCCATGTGATTATTTAGCATTTGTTTCTCAAATAGAGCCCAGGACAGTCAATGAAGCTAGCACTAATGAATCTAGGATTTTAACCATGCAAGATGAACTGAATCAGTTCAAGAGAAACCAGGTATGGTCACTTGTTCCTAGACCATCAGATCATCCAGTGATTGGCACCAAATGGGTGTTCAGAAATAAATTAGATGAAACTGGTTTGATCATAAGAAACAATGTCAGATTGGTAGCTCAAGGCTATTCCCAAGAGGAAGGCATATATTTCGATGAAACCTAAGCACCAGTAGCCAAACTTGAGGCTATTAGAATATTACTTGCATATGCATCTGCATTAGATATAAAATTATTTCAAATGGATGTAAAGTCTGCCTTTCTAAACGGTTTCATAAAAGAGGAGGTTTATGTGGAACAACCTCCAGGTTTTCATGACATTGATTTTCCAAATCATGTATTTAAATTGCACAAAGCACTATATGGATTAAAACAAGCACCAAGAGTATGGTATGAACGGCTAAGTGCATTTCTATTAGATCATGGTTTCACTAGAGGTCAAGTAGATAGTACATTATTTGTCAAATCTAAGGTCAAACATATTTTGATTGTTCAAATATATGTTGATGATATAATATTTGGTTCTACTGATGAATCTCTTTGCAAGTATTTTGAGAAGATTATGCAGGGAGAATTCGAGATGAGCATGATGGGGAAGCTTAACTACTTCCTTGGATTGCAAATCAAGCAAGGAAAAGAAGGCACCCACATATGTCAAGCCAAATATACCAAGGAACTCTTAAAGCAGTTTGGATTAAAAAATGCCAAGCCATTATCAACACCCTTGAGCACATCAACAAGAATGGACAGTGACAAAGATGGTAAGAATGTAGATCAAAAATTCTACAGAGGTATGATAGGATCTTTACTATACTTAACTGCTAGTAGACCTGATATATTGTTTAGTGTATGTATGTGCGCTAGGTATCAGGCAGATCCTAAAGAGTCCCATTTAATTAATGTCAAAAGAATATTTAGATACTTAGTTAGAACCTATGACTTAGGTTTATGGTATCCAAAATCATGTCAAATTAATTTGGTAGGTTACTCTGATGCTGATTACGCTGGATGCAAAATAGATAGAAAAAGCACCAGTGGTTGTTGTCAATTCCTTACAGGCTGTTTGATATCATGGTCCTCAAAGAAACAAAATTCAGTAGCTCTGTCAATAGCTGAAGCTGAGTACGTAGCTGCTGGAAGTTGCTGTACACAACTCCTATGGATCAAGCAAGAACTTGAGGATTATGGGTTACATATCAAGACAATTCCATTGTTATGCGACAACACCAGTGCTATAAATCTAACCAAGAATCTAGTACAACACTCAAGGACTAAACACATTGAGGTTAGATATCATTTTATTCTCAATCATGTAGCAAATGGCAACATTGATATTTCATTTATTGATACAAACAATCAGTTAGCAGATATCTTCACAAAGGCCTTACCCGAAGAGAGATTTACTTCTCTTAGAAGGGAATTAGGCATGTGTAAATTGTGAAAGAATTATCTGTTTAAAACTGAAATATTAATTTTCAGAATTTAAATTAATTTTTCACCCAAAAATTTGAGCAAAATTCCAATTATTGCCTATCCTTTTTAAGTTTGTCTTGTCGGCTCGTTATTTTATAAGAAGTTTATCCCTATCAAACTAGTCAGTTTGTCATTTTCTGCCATCATGGTGCCTCCAAATTCTAAAGGTCATTTTTTTAAATTTCTTTATATCCTGAAATCTGTGCGGCATCGATTCGCATCCCTTCACCATCTTCTTCTTTCTGCCTGAGGCGACACCCTATCGACTCCGGCATCGACTCCCTGAGATTTCAAGCTTCCAACTGCTTCCCACTTGCAATTTCTTGAGGGTTCCTGTTCCATTTCTCTTTCCAGTCCTCCAGAAACTCTTTCCATCCAAAACCATGGCCTCTTCTGGTGTTTCCGGCAGTGTCGGGGGTTACGGAACTGCATTTCTTATGGCCGAGCAGTAGAAAAGATTTGCCTCAGTAAAGACCAAGCTTTACGAATACAAAGCAGTGGATGTGGCTGACTTGCAGAAGAATGGCATGGGCAGTATCATTGCAGCTATGGACAGATTGAAGTGGACAAAGATTGCCACCCTATCAGAAGTAAGTTATCTGGACTTTGTAAAAGCTTTCTATGTATGTCTGAAGATAGAGGAAGATAGGACCCTGACTTCCATAGCCAAGGGAACTCAGATTAGGGTCACACGAGATCTATTGGCATCTCTCTTCGGTGTGACTACCTCCGGACATAGTGGAGTTCACACTGTGGATATCCAGGCGAAAGGTTTAGGGATTGTTGGTCCCGAATACAGATTGAAGGATGGAAAACAAGATATCAACCAGTTGAATGCTTTTAACCGCCTATTGCATTCATTGTATGTCAAATAGTAGTTCCTAGGAGTGCCACCTTCTAACCTGCACCAAGGCGGACTCCAACCTAATGTTCTGGGCTGTCCAGAATCAAAGTATCAACACGGCAGAAGTAATATTGGAAAGGATGAAATTTGCAAGTGCACAAGTATGAGATACAAGAGTAAGCTGAATGTATTTCTACCCTATGCCCATCTCCTGACCAAAATTTTTCAGCATTATGGCATCAGTGTGGTAGGAGATGTTTCTGAAAAGATGGGGCAGGCAATCCGCAGCAGGAACTTGAGGAAAAGTGGTTTTTCTGTTGTTAATGGTGTGTGGCCAAAAACTTCTGTGGCTGAGGGTGAAGCCATCATTGGCGAAGCCCAAGAAGACCAGGAAACTACAGGAGCAATTCTTGTGATTCAAGAGGAATCAGCAGTTCCGACAGTAGCAGAACTAGGAGCAGCAACAGTAGAAGCACCAACTGTAGAAGAAGTAGCAACAGCACCAGCAAAAAGAGCAGCAACACTATCTATGGAAGCAGCAGTAGCAGCAGCAGCAGAATCTAGCAGCAGGATTGAAGATATTCCCCCAGAGGACATTGAGCCTGTTGGGCATAGTTCAGAGGATATTCCTCCCTCTTCCCAAGTAGCCTCAGTACTCAGGGATGTACTGGACTCCATCCAAAGCAATCTAGGAGAGCCAGTAATTAGTGATGATCAAGCAACAAAAGCTGTGGCATCAGGCCAAACTGATGAGATCATCATGGAGAAAGCTCCTAGTCAGGGGGAGCAAGAGGATGCTCATGAAAATGTTCAAGTAGATGATGCTCCCATTCAGGGGGAGCAGGGAGTTGAGAGAGAAGCAGCTCCTCAAGGGGAGCACACTGAGAGTGTCCCCATGAATATTGAAGAGAATGTTGAATCTGTGGAGCCCAGTGAAAGGGCAAGAAGCAAAATGAAGAGAATTGAACATAAGAGGCCAAAGAAGAAGCAACTGAAGGTAAATTTGAAACCCATTATTAAAAGGCTGAATGAGCAAGGCAAGTCTCTCTCATCTCTGCAGTCTGACATTCAGTCTATCATTATCAGTCAGACCTCAGCAGCAAACGAGATTGGAGCCTTGTCCACTGAGGTACACAACTTGAGAGATGATTTCAGAATGTTCAAGCAATTATGCAAATGGATGAAAAGTGAGTTTTATAGTGTTAAGAAGCTGATCTCTTTGAGGCTGCAATCCTCCTCTGCCCCTCCTGCTCACTCTCCAGTTGAGCCTGTCAGCAGCTCAGGGCCTTCTGAGGCCAGGCAGCAAGAAGTAACTAAGCCATCAGGGCAGATTCCAGAGGCATCTTCAGGGCCATTCGGGCCACAAATCATTGAAAAGGAATCAGTAGCAGTGGAAACAGTTGATGAAGTTGTTGAAGTCCAGCCCTAAGGACCAATTCAATAGGAAGTAAGGCCATCTGGGCCTGAAAATTCAGAGCAGCAGAATGAGGTTGAGCGGCCATCAGGGCCATTGATTGTTGAAGATGTGCATATTGGAAATCCAAGTGTTACTAACTATCTGAAGATCCAGCAGGGCCATCAGGGCCAGCTATTGTTGATCCAGTGCCTGCAGTAGAGTCTAGGCCTTCAGTGCAACCAGAAGAAGAGTCAGGGCCATCCGGGCCAGTGGAGTCCAAGTCTGAGCTGCATCAGGCAGAAGAAGAAGCTGTTGCTCCGGTGCCCCCAGGTCCTTCACCCATTCAGACACCAGCCCCTACTTCTCCACCCTCCTCCTCCATAGCAGCACCAGCCCCTCAACCCTTCAAACAACCACTACCTAGAGCCATCTCTTCTCCTACTCCATTTCCTTCACACACCTCTTCATCTCCTGCCTCTACCACTTTTATTCCTCCCCCTCCTCCTTTCGTTGAGGTCCCTTCAGCTTCATCATCAGTTGGAGCCTCCTCATCCTCTGGTCCCTCCTCTACTGGACCAGCTATCATACCCATTTCCACCTCACATTCTTTTCTTCATCCCACTACTCCTCCTTCCTTCATTACCATTATTCCGGAGAGTGCTCAGATTGATGCTCCCTTTCTTAGAGACATCAAAGATGAAATTGAGGAAGCTATCCTTAGATCAGTCTTGAAAGAATGTCATCATGTTCATAGGACAGGCTCTTCTAGCCCTGCTCATATGAAGAGAAAAATAACCTCCACTTCTTCTATTTCCTCTAATCCTTGTTATCCACCTCTGTGGTTTTCTCTAACTGTGGACAACAAAAATAAACCACTCTATAGAGAATTCCTTCAGAAGGTTGTTTTTGCTACCATCATCAACCTTCCTCATCTCAACCTCTCTGACCATCTCAATGTCATTTTTCCTTATACTTCCTTCTCTAAATCTGAAAAATCCAAAATCTTCTCTATGACCGAAGCCAAAACCGAAGAGTAGTGGGCTCGGAATCATAAAGCTCTCTACAATAAGTTTCTTCTTGCCAAATCAGCCAGATTTCCTCCCAAGGATCACTCCTTGACCTTATCTGAGTGGTTCTAAATCCTTCACAAGGATACCTGGGCCCCTTTTATTCAGAAGGAAATTAGAATGATCAGGCATTACCAGATGTTCAACAATTATCAATATCTCAATCACCTCCCTGAAATCCAGCTGTGTCAGTTCAAGCAGGCCATTCAAGCACTTGGATCAACTACATCTCACATTGAAGCTATTCAAGTTGATTTTGCCTCCCTCCAGGTGTCTAATTCGGTGTTTCTTCCCCCTCTTCATTCTCAAGTCATGGAGTCCTCTGTAGGCTCAATTATTTTTGAGTGTCTTGCTAGAGTTATGGGAAGAATCCACGTGCAGAAAGGTTCTGTAGTCGCCTTTAACAGATTTTTGTTCAGAGAGTATCACTTGGGTCATGTCAGTGCAGAAATTCTTGCTCCTCTTTTGTCAGAATGTGAAATACTCTCTCCTACGGATTGGGCCAGATTCTATCCCTTGTCTGCTCAGCAGCTATTTGCTCTAAATAAATCTCAAGCCAGGGGAAGGTAAACCTCCATTGTCAGATGCTACATTTCTAGACATGAACTCCATTCACCTTGTTAATGATCCCTCTCAAACTTGGGTTGAAAGATACAAGGTTTATGTAGCCATGCGCCTGGACCTGAAGCAGAAGCAAATTTTCTACCCTGCCTCTGTGGATCAGTTTCTTGCATGTGCTAGTTTTGGGAAGATCAGCCTTTTTAAAACTTCCTTTCCACGCGATCGATATGCTGAATTCCTTGATGAGCAGTTGGTTCTTCAGCACAAAAGGATGGCTCACACCATGGGCCCCTTCTATTCTCTAGCTCCTGGGGTTTTCAGGTTGTATTTTGAGCAGCAGGAAGATAAGGCTTGGAAAGTTATTTCTCATTATGCCTCTCTTCTGTCTCCTGCATTCTAAGTTTCTGTACCCAGTCAATAAAATAATCCCCTGTTCTTCTTATTCTTTTCTCTCTTCTTTGTCTCACTCTTGTCTCTTTTTGCTTAATGACAAAAAGGGGGAGAAAAATATAGTAGTTCTGAAACATATAGATTCATTTCAGGTCATCTATGCTTATTGATAAGTTTTGTCATCACCAAAAAGGGGAGATTGATGATAAGCTTATCCCCATATAATTTAAATAATCATATTTATTTCGGTGATTACCAAAACTAAAACAAGTTTAATCTAACATATTTTCTATGAGATTTGAGTATAGGAAATGAAACAAGGAATATCAATCTAAATGGGTAAGTAGTATTCATTCTATAGCAATGTAAGTTCAAAGCATGAAATTTTATAACTTCACATCGACTCGTTAGTTGGTATAACGATTTCCTTAGAATCATAATGATTTCCTTTGAATCATAAGGATTTCCTCATTCACATCGATTTTGATTCTATAACGATTTCATAAGTCATTGCTATTCTATTGTAGTCTATCTCACAACGATTCTTTAAGTGATCGCAACGATTTGCCCTCACAACGATTCGGTAAGTGATCGTAACAATTTGCCCTCACAACGATTCGATAAGTCATCGCAACGATTTGTCCTCACAATGATTCGATAAGTGATCGCATCGATTTTCCCTCACAACGATTCGATAAGAGATCATAACGATTTTCTAAGTATTCATAACGATTTGCTTCCATAATGATTCGATAAGTGATCACATCGATTTCTTAAGAAAGAACAACGATTTGCTCTCACATCGATTTAATAGTGAGATCAACGATTTCAGTTTCACAACGACTCATCAAGTTTCAAAACGATTTGATCCCTATACGATTCGATAAGTTACATAACGACTCTGTTACTGTAATGATTCATCAAGTTACATAACGATTTGGTCGCTGTAATGATTCGATATAGCAAACAATGATTCATTCACATTGTCTTTAACGATTTGATTATAATGACTTGTGCATAACGATTTGCTTATGCAGTCACAACGATTTGTTTATATAACGATTTAGTTATTAAGGTATAACGATTGCGTATAAGTTTACTTATGAGTGCACAACGATTCACTCACAACGATTTCATAAGTCATTGCATATACGATTCCATTTGAAAATAATGATTTGATTTTCGAGCTCATTTTTGAATACGTTGAAAAGTCAAAGTCTTCACGTATATCTTTCTGACACCATGCATTTATTATGACTGAATGTATCACTGCAGTGCATGCAAACGATATCTTCTATTCTCATGCTTATTCTGTAAACATCTTTTTAGAAGAATAGAATGAGACTTCTATTCTCTATAAAATCAATCTAACGTTGACTGACAACAAGAGACAGCCTAGCTGTCTATTGTTTAAGCTTGTAATGCTATGCATGTCTCTGACACACTCGTCATACAACGTTGGACAAAATAGAAGCCAAAGGATATTATAAGATCTTCTCTCCATGCGTGCATGAAGACCATTGAACGAGAAGCTCTACAAAACCATGCAGTCTAATGTAAACAAAAGCTTAGAGATAATAGGTACTTCAACGTTGAAATTTCAAATAGAAGATATATAAAGAAGACTGAAGCTCCAGAAGAAAATACCTAGAGTTTGAGAATACAAACGACAATCTTTCACAAGTTTTTCTGCGAGCATCTCGAAGAGCCAAGCCTCACTCCTCTGATTATTTAGCTCTTAGCTCTCTGCATTCATTGTGTTAGTCTTGAGAGCTTTTGTACACTAAGAGTGTCCCTCACTGTAGAACGTTCCCTCTCAGTCTTAGCTTCAGATCTAGCATTATATAAGCTTGATCTAGAGGCTTGATCTCATTTCACATTCTTGTGTTCTTGTGTTCCCTTCGAGTAGATGGAAGATCTGGTGGTTCCAGGGTGTGTGTTCCCTTCGAGTAGAAGGAAGACCTGGTGGTGTATTTCCTCTTCGGGTTGTGAAGAGAAGACCAGTTGTGACTGGGTGTGTAAAGGTCCATAAGGGGGACTGTACCCTTGGGTAGTGAAAGCCTGAGTTGTTGCTCAGGGACTGGACGTAGGACTCCTAAGGAAAGGGGATCAGAACCATGATAAATCCTTGTGTAGTGTGATTGCCTTTGTGTGTTTGTTGTTTATCTTTACTAACCTAACATCTATCGAAGTGTTTTTTTGTTAAATCTCTTTGTGAACTGATTTTAGGTTCTCAATATTTTTAAGAGTCCCATTCACCCCCCCCCCCCGGGCTTGCTAGTTGGGCAACAAACTATGCTTTTAGGTTGACTCAATTTCTCCTCGATATGCATGATACATGATGTGAACATTAAAATCCCTAAACATGCACGATGTTGGGAAAACACTTAATACTCATAGCATGCTCTATAGAAATCAAGAAAAATAGGTGCACATGAAATTATATAGGAAGAGCTTTAACATGGTCTATGATATGTTCTGGTTTAGCTCGAGAACATCTACCTTTGATTGAGGTAAACTCCTATGGTTCTGGACATGAAGAGCAGGCTTGTAGAGCTTCTAGCAGCCTTCTCCCCACGATTCCCTCCTCCTATGGCCTCTCCTAAATGTTCAAGAAGTCTTAGCAACGCAATAGGGTCAGCCGTGAAGGGTTTTGGGGTGTATTTATGCATTTAGTAGTGTTGATTCCCAACACAATTCTAACTTCAATTTAACTATGAATTTCCATGTTTATCAACCTTCCTAGCTTTAATCCTCCTAATTGGGTTAGGTTGGGACTACAATTTCATGGCTAGCTAGTTAGGGTAGGGTTAGGAGTCCAATTTAGATGTATATGAGTCATATTAATGACTTACTTACCCTTTTAAAATTAGGAAATAATAGAGCAACGAATTTTGTAGTATTTTATTTTATTCCATCTTTTAAAACTCTTATTTTGGTCTAATAACTTTTATATGAACCATTTAATAAAGCCCATTACTTATTTTCACTTATTGGGTTTCAATTAAATCACTTTTCTTTAATATTTATTTTTATTTAATTTATTTAAAAATAGCAGGTTTCTACATCCTCCCCCTCTAAAAAAGAATTTTGTCCCCAAATTCATATGATCATAATAGGGAGAATGTCTTACTAAAAATGTCGGGGTAGCTCTGCCTCATTGTTGATTCGGATTCCCATGTGGCTTCTTCTACTCCACAGTGATTCCATAGAATCTTCACCACAGGTATAGATCGGTTCCTGAGTTGGTGCACTTTCCGATCCAGTATCTTGATTGGCTTCTCTTCAAAAGTCATATCCTTATGTAGCACTAAGCCCTTATGTCTTATGATATGGGTAGGATTGCACACATACTTTCTGAGCATAGAAACATGGAATACATTGTGTATAAATGCTGGGTGTGGAGGCAATGCCAGACGTTAAGCGACTTCACCAGCCCTTGCGATCACTTCAAAAGGGCCAATGAATCTTGGACTTAGCTTCCCTTTGACTCCAAACCTTTGAATGCCACAAGTAGGAGATACCTTCAAAAGTACATGATCTCCCACTTGAAATTCTAAGTCTCTCTTCCTTTTGTTAGCATAGCTCTTTTGTATGGATTCGGCGATCTTGAGTCGATCTCGAATCACATGTATGTCCTTGGTTGTAGCTTGTACAATGTTAAGACCTAACCATTGTTGCTCTCCAACTTCATTCCAGCATGCTAGAGATCTACAACTTCTACCATAAAGTGCTTCAAATGGAGCCATCTTTATACTCTCTTGATAATTATTGTTATAGGCAAATTCAATCAAACATAATTGCTCATTCTAGTAGCCTTCAAAGTCTGTAGTGTAGGCTCTTAACATATCTTCTACAATTTGATTTGTCCTCTCAGTCTGTCCATCTATTTGCATATGAAAAGCAGCACCAAAGTTGAATTTAGTACCAAGCACAGATTGCAATCCCTTTCATAAATGAGAGGTAAATCTTAGGTCACGATCTGAGACTATGGATGATGGAACTCCATGCAGTCTCGCTATCTCTTTCACATACAGAGCGGGTAGCACGTGCACAGAGTTGGATCTCTTATTTAGATGATGTTTAACTATGATCCATACAAATGTGGAAATCATGCTTCAATAATATCTAACACTATTTTTCATGTGTAGCTCACAGAAAATGTTCATTTGATGACAGTGGTGTCGACACAATTCAGATAGTGTGTCGACACATGACTCATTCCCAGAGCAAATAAACATGAAAGCAAGCCAGTTGTGTCGACACATGTTCAGTGGTGTCGACACATCCCATGCATCCAACAAACAGTGAAGTATGAAAGTGGACAGTGGTGTCGACACAAGTTGCTTGTGTGTCGACACTCCCTGTCCCTCCCAGAAGCTTGTTCTGCAGGTAGTGGAATGTGTGTTGACACAAGTGCAAAGTGTGTCGACACAACTCAACAGATTAAGCTGCCAGGACTCAAAGCCAAGGACTTGTGTCTACACACTTTGACTAAATTTTCCAGATCTGAAATGTAAGGGAACATGGATGACTTTGGTTGATGGCTTTTAAGTGGGAATTTCTGTGCCCCCAAATTCCAAGGCACTTCGTGGACTCATGGGACTATAAAGGCCCATCATCCACTAATCTCTTGGGGGATACACACTTCAGCCCTCTCATTCCAAAAAGCAGTAGGCGATTTTAGAGAGAAGCTTCATCCTGGAGAATTGCGCCCAGATCTAAAGGATTAGAAGATCCAAGCACCTTGCTGATCAATCTTAAGTGGAGTTCTCAGATTCCAAATTCTTCATCCTGGTGCTGGAGCTGGAGTTCTGAATTCTCATCTGGAAGAAGAACAGGGGGATTCGAACTAGATTTCTTCTATTCGAAATTCAAGTGTTTCATCTGGTTATGTACTTCAAACTCAATCTATTGTATGTATTTTGTGAAATTGGAGCAATCCTTGTGCCCAATTTTACGTGTGTGTTCAGATCTGAGATCTTTATCATCTCATATTGTGTGTGTTGTAGTGTGACCCATTCTGAACTGGCGATATAAGCTACATTGTGTGCATGTGTGGATGGTGGATACAGGATACACAATTGTGTAATCCGAACCACCCTAAATCCTTGTGTCTTTGTGGTTTGATTGCTTGTGCGTTAGATGTTTAGTAGGCTCGCTGCTATCACATAATCTGATTTGTGTAATTTGTTCAGAATTGTGATTAACTCTTAGATCTGAGTTCTTCAATCGAGTGAATTTTTGAACACAGTGAAATGTATTCAACCCCCCCCCCCTTCTAGATTTCTACATAGCTATTTTCTGCAACATTTCATTTGGTATCAGAGCAAGGTTCTCATTGCACTTCTAAGTGTTTGATCTAACGATCAAGAGTTTTTTTTTGCTATGGAAATCACTAAGGGATTCGTGGCTGAGGGTCACTCAGTTACTAGGCCTCCTTTTTTTGATGGATCTGACTACTCTTATTGGAGAAACATGATGTAGGTATTCTTAAGAGCTCATGACTGAACTCTGGAAGATTGTTGACAAAGGACTTGCTGTGTAACACCCCATATAAAAATATGTTAAATGAACTAATTCAGCAAACTACCAATAACTCGGACTAGTCATTTTCAGAGTTCGAACAGGAAAAGAACTCTGAAGTTAAGCGTGCTCAGTTAGGAGTAATCCCAGGATGGGTGACCTTCCTGGGAAGTCAACCAACTAGTATGGTTGTTGGGCCAGTTTGCTGGTTAGGTTGTCACAAATGGTATCAGAGACTTGCCCAGTCGGAAGTGCAGGAACTAAGTGCCACACAGGGCAAAGTGCTACACAGTGGGAGCCACCTCTTGAGTCTGTGGGGGCCACCTCTAGAATCCTACCTGCCTGGGGTGGTTTGATTGTGTGCTATATGTGAGCAGCGACGAGGACGTCGCTTATATAAGAGGGGTAGATTGTAACACCCCATATAAGAATATGTTAAATGAACTAAATCAGCAAACTACCAACAACTCGGACTAGTCATTTTCAGAGTTCGAACAGGAAAAGAACTCTGAAGTTAAGCGTGCTCAGTTGGGAGTAGTCCCAGGATGGGTGACCTTCTTGGGAAGTCAACCAACTAGTATGGTTGTTGGGCCA